>OX333079.1:27042251-27165497 GCA_946863875.1 Alloplasta piceator
GCACAGCGCTTCAACAAAACCACGCGGTCTTCTAATAACAATTATTGTAATTTATCAAAATAATAGATGTTCGCAATGAATTAAAGAGTAGAAATTACGGCGTGAGTGCCTATTAAAACGTCCCTAAGGGACATGTTAACTAATATTGAAAATATATTGCAGTTTCCCTATTAAGAATATGATGAAAACGAAATATATGACTCAATATTATTATGAACAATGTACAATAACATGGAAATGAACATCGAAAATAAAATATAAGAAAAAGAACATTATAAAACTAGCACTAAAAGATGGAGCGCAAAGTGCAACAATACGTTGGGGGAAAAGGGAGAGCTTAGAAGCGGATCGCCCAAACAAAACAGTCTTTTAATAATAATTATTATAATTTATCGCCATAATAAAAATTCACAATGAATTAGAGTCGGAATTATGATGTGAGTGCCTATTAAAACGTCCCAAAGGGACATGTTAACCAACATTCAAAATATATCATAAAATCAAAATATTTAATGCTTCTATTATGAAATTGTGAGTGCCTACTAATATAGTCCTTAAAATTCGATCATCAACTTTATGAACCGTTGCCCCTATTGAAAATGAAACATCTTATTCAACATTATCAAAAATAATGTACGATAACATAAAAACAATACAGTATTTACATACCGAATAAATCAAAACAATGATCAAAAATACGGAGCGCAGAGCCCTCCAACAAAACGTTAAGGGGGGTTTGGGGGGCGAAGCCCCCCAACAATACATGAGCGTTCCGCGCGGAGCGCGGAACGCGGGGGGGTTTGGGGGGCGGAGCCCCCCAACAACACGTAGGCGTTCCGCGCGAAGCGCGGAACGCCGGGGGGTTTGGGGGGCGAAGCCCCCCAACAAGGACGCGAAGCGTTCTTGTTTGTATTTGTCTTGAAATTTTCGATTTTTTATTGGTCAAAAAAACCCGGAAACTTAGTTGCGCACCAGTATGATTTATCACGACAGTACTAAACGTCAAAAAATTAAAACCGTTACATCAGAAACTATGGAATCAGATGCGCATTCGAGATAGAATATCGGGACAAATTCGCCAACCAAAATTGTACTGTCATAATAAATCAAAAGTGAATAATAAAATAGAAAAACTTGCCATGTAAATATCTTGGCAATTCGTTTATTTAATTACTGTAAAATGGGGCTACTTTGTTCGTGATTCGAAAGTTTTTTGGTCGTAACTTTCTCTTAACATTCGAAATTAATTTTTTTTGCTCTAACAGAACAATGTGACCTTTGGCTATAAAATGTACAACAACAGCAAGCCCCACCAAGCCCCCGACAATTTTATATATATTTAAAAAAAAAAGTCAAAGTAACCCCGAGTGCGGGGCTACTTTGGCGAGGCATTAAAATGCAACTTATGTCAAAGATCCAAAGCGTAAATGCAGCTTTGAGATAATTTTGATAAAGAACAACAATATTTAATTCATTATACATGAAATTAAATGAAAAACAACGATTTTTGACAATCAATTCTTCATTTTTATTGAAGAAATATTTTACATAAAAATACCAAATACTTAGGCCCGAATTTTAAGTTCTTAAGATCAAACTTGAGTTAAAACTTTCCATTGAACTCAAGTTCGAACTTAAGATCGAACTTAAGTTCCAATTGAAGATGAAACTCAATTTTGTGCTTAAGTGTCTTTATAAGTTCATACTTATGTTTAAACTTTAGTGCGAACTTCAGATCGATCTTGAGTTCAAATTTGAATTTGGTTTGCAGTATGATCTTAAGATCCATCTTGAGCTTAAACTCAAGTTCGATCAAACTTATCTCATCGCCTCCGTCTACCGTATTTTTTGAAATTAATTGTCAAAATAATTAAGTTCGTCCGAACTTAAGTTTAAGCTCAAGATGAATCTTAAGTTCAAACTTCAAAACAAATTATATTTCAACTTAAGCTCGATCTGAAGTTCGCACTGAAGTTCGAACCTCAATATGAACTTATAATGGCACTCAAGTTCAAACTTACGATTCATCTTAAATTGTAACTTACGTTCGATCTTAAGTTCCAACTTGAGTTCCATGGAAAATTCGATCTTAGGGTAGGACTTATGACTTCATCGATTGTTCGGACGTCTTGGCTTATTACACATATCTGTGAACCTGGTTTATGAATGACTATCTTTCCTCCTCTACCCACTCACCGTACCCCCTCCGACCCCACAAGGGTACGAAGGTTCACAGCGCACACGTTTTTACCGTATTTTGCTGCTCGTCCAAAGTAGCCCCAAGAACCAATAAAGTTACGCCCAAAGTCAAAGTAGCCCTGTTTTACGGTACGTATAAAACTCGCGCGTTCGGGCCCAGGACTCGTACTGAAAACATCGCGCTTGGAATATCAAGAGACGTGGCAGCGTCTCGACGTCAAGAATTAAAGAAACTGACATGAGAGAATCCCAGTCGAGATTGCCGCGCGCTCTTATATACGCGAACATGCCTCCCGACAATGCCGATTTGAATTTTAATCCGATATTACTAAAAAACACGACAACTTTTTGAACATTTACAAACTACTGTCGTCCTAAAAAAAAATTAACTTTTCGTTGATACCATTTCCATTTTTTTCCGCCCACGTGATACTGGGATATCATGATATTGGGCGAATTGATCCGAATATTCGGCATCGGAAAAATTCTTCAAGTCTGACGTCAGGTGTTTCATAAGCGAGGGCTCTATATCTATATGCATCAAAGTCACACGGTTTTACACGAGGACTTGTAGGGTAGTGTGAGAATATTTGAGTGTGTGCGTAGACTGCGCGCGGCGCTCTGCCTCGCGTTAATTGTGATACGATATAGAGGGGCTTCTATGTGATAGTAGGAATGTGAGTGTGTGTGAGATTCACATCGCTCTCTCTCTCTCTCTTCACTGTCTTATACACAGGCTTTCGAGCTTATACACAGGCTTTCGAGCATATACACAGACTTTTGAACTTAAGCACACACTTCCGAGCTTATACACAGGCTTTCGAGCTTATACACAGACTTTGGAGCTTATACACAGGCTTTCCAGCTTATACACAGGCTTTCAAGCTTATACACAGGCTTTTGAGCTTATACACAAGCTTAAATTTAACTTAAATTTTAGGCTAAACCAAAATGTAATTCAAATTTTAGGCTTAATAAAAATTAAACTTAAATTTTAAGCTAAACCAAAATCTAACTTAAATTTTAGGCCAAACTAAAATCCAACTTAAATTTTAGGTTAAACCCAAATTTGACTTAAATTTTAAGCTTAACCAAAATCTAAGTGAAATTTTAGGCTAAACAAAAATCTAGCTTAAATTTCAGGCTAAACCAAAGTTTAACTTAAATTTTAGGCTGAACCAAAATCTAACTTGAATTTCACGCTAAACCATAATTCAACTCAAATTTTAGGCTAAACCCAAATCTAACTTAAATTTTAGGCAAAATTTTTTAACGCTCTATAAAAAAGATCTGAATGAAGATTTGTATGAGTCGTTTTGGAATAAGAATAACATGGGAGAAATTATTTTTACGTCTTCGGATTTTCATAACTAACAAACGATTCATCATAAGAGAAATCTACCGATATATCTGTACAGAATTAAACGCTCTACAAAAAAGGTTCCGAGTTACTTTTGATAAGTCCACCCGTTTAAAAGTTATTCAATGTCGAAGTCCAATTTTTCGTAGATTCGGCCGATTTTTGGATATTATACCGGAACGATTAGTTTTATAAACAAAATGAGAATGAAATTTCATGTGGAATATGAAATAAACTTTCGAGAAATGTTAACCAATAGTTCTCACGATAATAATAATAAATAAAATAGATCGCCTTATCTAAATTGTGCAGCAGAATTTAGCTTCAAAAATTTTTTTTAATTCAATAAAATCGGATGAAAATTTGCTGAAATACTACAATGAATGTTATTTTCGTAATAGAAAAATAAAATTTTTAAGCAAATTTCTGCGGCACAATTTTTGTAAAGCGTTCTATTTTTTTAAATTATTATAGTGAGAACTATTGGTTACAATTACTCGAAAGCTTGATTTATGTTTCACACGAATTTTGTCGATATTACTAATAGTTCCGGTGTAATAACCGAAAATCGGCCAAACTTACGAAAAATTTAACCTTGCCATTCCATAACTTTTGAACGAGTGGACTTATCAAAACGTAACTTAGGACATTTTTTGTAGAGCGTTCAATTCTGTACCAAGATATGTCTGTAGATTTCTCTTATGATGAATCGTTTGTTAGTTATAAAAATCAGAAGACGTAAAAATAGTTTTAGTTTTAGTTTTGTTAATGTTCAGTAAATATGGATTTGAAAGGGTACATATCGAGGCACCTTACATAAAAAATGTAGAATTTTTTGAATGTTTCCGTTTATCAGTGATATAGTAAATTTAACGCTAAAATGGCGTTTTTGAACGTCCCACGCGCCATCTAAAAAAATTCAAAAAATCGAACTGTTGCATAAAGACCTTGATTTTAACGATTCTTTAATTTTGAGGGTAGCCAACAGTTTTTAATTTTTTCGATTCACCCTAATATACATAGATTAGGGCGTTGAAAAAAAATTTCTTCTCCCATACAGGCTCACAAATTTTATTTAGGTGTAAGAAAAGGCGTGTAAAAATATGAGCTCTTAATATCAATATTAACAACGTACTCATCGCACTTTTCGATTTATATATATAGAGCATACCTATGAATATCAATATGAATCACCAATATTTCAACATCAATTTATATAAAATTCATATAAAGAAATTGAATCAGGAAAGATACTTTGAATGAACTTTAAAAAAAAAAGTGAAATCAATTACAAAATACTTCTGAGAAGTAAAAAAAAAGGACGCCAAGTATTGAAAATCCCAGAAATTCGCATTTAAAAAATCCTGAAAATTCAAAATTGAAAGAAATTACTAAAAATTTAAAATTGAAAAAAAACCAAATCACACAAGTCAAGCCAAAAACTCGGTATGCTTAAGTTATTAATGACCAAACCAAACAAAAAAGCTTGGCGTGCAGGGTTAAGAACTAATACGCTCGGCGAGGAAAAACCGAGTCCAGACGCCTCTGTAGCTTAACAATGGACTGAACAAACGAAAGAAGAAAAAAGAAACCAATTGAACGAGTACACTAGCAACCAACTATGAGAATGAACAAAAGAGATAACGATCGAGTAAACTAGAGAGTGGTAACTACGAGAATCGATCACTGAGAAAATGTGATTTAAATGAAGGGACAATAATACTTAAATTATTTCTGGAATAGTTGAGAATCTTTTATTGACCTTTTGTAATGTCTGAATTAGATAAATAATGGTAGCATTACTGCACATAATTGTTGCAATCTCATCATAAATATCGTTGCTACTTCTTTATCATAAATATTTCTCGGTATAACCTATGCAACCTTTTATTTTTATAACGATGTTTTTTATATTTTCCACTCTTTGCGGTCGATCGTTTAAATATCGAATACTCCACTCTTTACGATGATTATCGTAGATGCATGTGACGCGATTAAGCGGGTATATTCAAGATTCTTCTTCACAATATAAAAAGCATCGTTCTAATTACGGTTAAATTCGAAAATCTCATAACAATCATTACACATCAGGGGCCATTCATTAATTTTGTGAGTGCCCCGAAGAGAGAGCGTTACAAAATCTCTGCATGATCTAATCCTAGGGGAAGGGGTCATTCTTACATAATATATGCCATTTTTAATAAGCCATTCTTACATAATATTTTACGACAAGACAGAATGTCCGCTGTACAATGTAGAATGATGGATATTTAAGAGCATAGCGTTAAGCGAAGCAAATATGAGATCTATTTTTTTCATTTTCAATGTACGATTTCATTTACATATTCTCATGTTAAAAATTTGTATTGTTCATTAAGTTTAAAAAATTTAAAATGTGTTGATATTTACACATTTCGAAGCTTATAAATTAAAAGTACAGTACATTTCTTCGTATATTAAACTTACTTCAATTATTTGTAAAACTTCTTGTCTACTATCACACAATTATATAATTTAATTATTAAAATAATTTCAATTCAAACGGCCACAACAGCATATAATTCGGCCCGGACAATAATTGTGATCTGAACTGAACTGACTTTTACTCTTTGACTTATTTCCTATAAGATTGTCAAATCTATAGTTACTCATTGATTTACGCGAAGTATTATATTTGCTTATAGTTTATTGACTGATTTGTTTCCTCACTTTAAGAATGTTCAAACTCTTACCTCTAATTTTAATGTGCATTTTCTAAAGACAAAGCAATTATTTTGTTAAAAATAAAATCTTTTATTTATGTTAAATAATAACGTGTTTTAGTGTAACTGACCCATTTCTAACGAAATTTAACAATGTTAAATGCTTTTTCGGAAAAATAGGTTAATTCTTACGTAAGACGGGGAAGGAGGGGTGCAAAAAATCTTATGTGCTCTTACATGAGGGTAAACGCGCTCAGAAACGACAAAACAATTATCCTTTCGTAATTAATGGATGGACCTTAATGCGTCAGTAATACGTAAACAAACTACTTGATTGAAAAATATACTCTTGACACTACTCTGTGTTATCACAAGATAAGTAGGTGTAATAATTTTCTATCTTATCTCGTGGAAATCATGCAGCACCTCCCGGGCTTATTTTTCTTAACCCTGCACGCCAAGCTTTTTTGATTGGTTCGGTCATTAATAACTTAAGCATACCGAGTTTTTGGCTTGGCTTGTGTGATTTGGTTTTCTTCAATTTTAAATTTTTAGTATTTTCTTTCAATTTTTGAATTTGTAGGATTTTTTTAAATTCGAATTTTCGGGATTTTTAATACTTGGCGTCCTTTTTTTACTTTATCCTATACGTAAGGACTTCCACGACCAAACGAGTGATGACAGCACCTCTGCTCTACATAGTCCAGGAGATTACAATTTTACAATATACAATTTTATATAATTAGAATTATTTTTTAATTTTTTATATTGGAGTTATTCTTTTTTTCCCTCCAATCTTTATATTGAATGAAATTATGGATGGATGGATAAGGATGGATAAATAAGGATATCAAATTTCAATTTACAATTATTACTTTTATGCAAAGAGAAAAATGGTATGAAACATAACCTTATGTTCCTGAAATACACAATTTTCTTAATGAAAAAACAACATCCCCACACAATACACCACACTACACTCGATCGAATTGCACAAATTATCACTTTAAAAAATCACATGTCATATTTTCCAGCATTATAATTTAAGTAAACAATACAACGGGTCAACGGCCATGATTACGTTGACAGAATAAGAATAAAAAATAAGGAATAAGAATCAGCCAATCGCTGCGCACTTTAGAGAAACTACGGCAATCGGATGGCTGATTCTTATTCCTTGTTTCTTAATTTTGTCATTGTGGCTCCGGCTTTATACGCT
Organism: Alloplasta piceator; assembly: GCA_946863875.1. Taxonomy (NCBI): domain Eukaryota; kingdom Metazoa; phylum Arthropoda; class Insecta; order Hymenoptera; family Ichneumonidae; genus Alloplasta; species Alloplasta piceator. The sequence goes on from OX333079.1 coordinate 27,049,732, forward strand.
TACAGCACGTATACATCAGCATATAAAATGCTACTGTAAATGATGCTCACAGCGTGAAAAACGTTCAAGATGAATGCAGCCTATGCTGTCTCGCTGCCATTCGCCGCGACATCGACAGCCAAAGCTAGAATATAATAGCGCTTTTAACTAGCTGCACTATAGTGGACGCTCCCTAAATATGTTGAAAAAAAGAATGATGAAAATATTTGTTGGTGTTTTTTATCGACATCGGCAAATCGCTCAAAATGTATGTTTCTAGACCAGCATATTGCCTTAAAGCATGTTTCAAATTTTTAAAAATAGATAACAACTATCAATGAACACTAAATATTATATTCAATAAGGACATTCAAAAAAACCCTGAATTCCATAATTTACGTTGCTATACCCTTTTTAGAGTAAAAAGTTAGCAAATGTCCTATAAATATGAGTTTTTATTATTGTTTGATCTTAAAATTTGTTAAGATCACATTTTTACCATTTCGAAAATTTCCAATTTTGAATTTGTTACTGTTAATTGTGAATTCATAGTTTTGGAAATAATTGCAAAATATGCAAAAAAAAATCATTATTTTTTAAATGTTAAGGTCCCCTAATCATTTGAGGTAATCAGATATTTGTTAATACACAAAAATTAAATACATCAAATAAATAATTAATTATAATTAGTATTAACATTATCCGTTTGACTTCGAATAAATAAATTAGTTAAATATGGCGTCTAATTTGCCGTCCTAAAAGCGGAAAACATTAGAGAGTAAAATTTTTTTGGGAAAAAGTACAGTCCAGCAAAAGAAGCACTTTAACAGTCCGATCCTTCAAATTGTCGATTTTTTTATATGCTGTTATTTTGTTAAGAGGGGGGTCAAGTTTATATTATTTTTGTGCCAGATTTGTCGCAGCTGTGAGAAATCGACGAAAACTAGCATCTAAGTAAAATATTTTCATGTTTTATTATATTTCGTAGAGCGAAGAGCGCAAACGCGACGGCGTCTTTATGGCTTTTGATCTTTCAGCTCTAAAGAAATTTCGCAATAACACGGAACCCGCGGCGACTAGCTCTGATCGCGTTACTCGTAAATGTTCACGCTGATTTTCACTCTTTCGTGGACATTTACGACGCGTTATGTATACCTGTGGATCTCGTCGTTGACGGAAATTCTCCAAAATGTGTGTGGAGCGTGTTGAGCAAACAAAAAAGCCACTCTGCCTTCGTTTTAAACTTCTAATTTCCCTGCTCGAGGAATAGAAAAAAAAATCCACCGTAAAATGCGCGCTGTTCTTAAATTTGTCGTAATCTACCCAAAACATCGTTGCTTTCACGAATTTCTACCGTACAAAAATCCCCAAATGACAGAATAACAAAAATTCCCCAAAAAATTCCCAAAAAAATTCAAAATCTTCCAAAAACGTACTTTTTGGAATTTATCCACAGGCCGAAAAGTGAAAATAAGGACTATGGAATGTTCAGCGAAGGATTTTTCAATTTGAATCTTTGACAATGCCAAAATACTAAAATTCCCAGAAAAATTAAATTTTTTTTTCTAAATCATTTTCGATTTTTTTTTCAATCATCATCGAATCAAAAATGGAAATCAACTATGGTGACAGGTTTTTATGAATAAATTTGTTAAGCGCTACAGAATAATGAAGATCACTCAATGAATTTGAAAATGTTTCTGAGCCCATCTGTTAAAATTATACTTTTTTTAAAAATTGTTTTCTGCAGAATTAGAAAAATGATAATTGAACTGTGGGATGTTCAGCGATGAATTTTTGTGGACTAATTTTTTACAGAAGAATGGAGATCAGAGAATCTCAAAAGAAAACCGGAGATTTTTTTTATTGCGATAGATCCTGCCTAAGTCATCGGAATATTTAATCACATAATGATGGAAAAATTGTCATTCAATGTATAAAAACATATCGTTGTGCATAATCGAAAGTAAGACATTGATTTAATTGAATTAGTTTATTATACCCAGGCTAAATAAGGCTAACTATTAATTAATAATAATTCATTTACTATACCAAGGACAATTAATTTTTGAATTTTTAGTCTATCAATTGTTTTTATTCCGTTTGTAAATTTTTTGGCTCAACGAAAAGTTCGGAATTCCAAATATAACGATGAATAAAATAAGAAGAAAAAGCAAACCTAAGGTAAATAGAAAATATATGGAATATGCTTTCAACTCAGAGTAGATAAAGAAATTACAAGTTAATTAGTTGAAAGCAATTACACTGTAAAAAAAGATATGAAATTTCAAACACTTTTACGATACAACTGTCACAAAAATTCACAAACACGGAATATGAAATGCAAATTCATACACATGTATAGTAAATTTAAAGCAGATATATTAATTGCAATATACTATTTGAAATTTCAATATGCTGTTTGAAATTAAATATACATGTATGGTAAATTTCAGAAGAGATATTAATTTCAATATACTATTTGAAATATAAGATACATGCATAGTAAGTTAGAGGAGGCATATTAATTTTAATATACTATTTGAAATTTAATATACATAGTGTAGGAAAATCAACAATTTTGTCTTAAATTCAATATTTGTATATTAAAATTAAAAGAGTGAACATTGAAAATTAATATCCCCGTATATGAAAATGGCTTTTATATACTTTTTCGCAATTTTAAGATACATTATTGGAAATTAATACACTCATGTCTTAAAATTACAATCAGTCACGGTGGAAAATGTCTTCAAATTTAATATAAAAAAGAATATTTATGAGAGCTCCACGGTTTTGTTCAAACAGTTTTAAGGATTTACATAACGAATGAAGGGTCAGGGGCTCTGAAATGAAGTTATGAGGAGTTACTTAACTTATGAGGGGTCAGTGAACCAGGAATTAAATTTTGCGGCTTCACATAACCTACGGGGGGTCAGAAATTAAGTTATAAGGGATTACTCAAGTTGTGAGTATTTACTTAGGTTATGAGGGGTCAGGTATTCTGGAAAACAGTTTTGAGAGTTCACATAACTTATGAAGAGTCGAGGGTCCTGAAATGAAGTTATGAAAAGTTACTTAACTTATGAGGGGTCAGGAATCCCGGAATTAATTTGGCGGCTTTACAAAATCTACGGGGGGTCAGGGGTCACGGAATTAAGTTATAAGGGGTAACTTAAGTTATGAGGGGTCACTTAAGTTATGAGGGGTCAGGTATTTTGGAATAAAGTTTCGAGAGTTCACATAACTTATGAGGGGTCAGGGGCTTCGAAATTAAGTTATGGGAGGTCGCTTAACTTACGAGAGGCCACGATTTTGTCCAAACATGTTTTGAGGGCTTACATAACTTATGAGGGGTTAGGGGCTCTGAAATTGAATTATGAAGGGTCACTTCATTTATGAGAGATCAGGTATGCTGAAATAAAGTTTTGAGAGTCCACATAACTTATGAGGCGTTAGGGGCCCCGAAATTAAGTTATGAGAGGTCACGGTTTTATTCAAACCGGTTTTGAGGGTTTATATAACTTATGAGAGGTCAGAAGCCCCGAAATTAAGTTATGAGGGGTCAGGGACCATAGAATTAAGTTTTGCGACTTTACATAATCTACGGGGGGTCAGGGATCGCAAAATTAAGTTATGAGGGGTAACGTAAGTTCTGAAGGATCACTTAAGTTATGAGGGTTCACGTATTCTGGAATAAAGTTCACATAACTTATGAGGGGTCAGGGGATTCGAGTTCGCAAATCAAAAACGAACTTTCATGGTTTATTGCTCATTCAAAAGCATATACTATTATATTATTTCGGCACTCCTGCATTCATATATCATACAAGTAGAGGGACTTCACAAGTAGTCGGTGGCGTAATAGGTAGCGTGTTAGGTAGATAGGTAGGATGGTAGGCAGGGTCGAAGGTTCGATTCCCGGTCTCAGAGAGAAATTAGATCGGGCTATTCGTGAAGATTTTTGTTTTTTTTTCTGTGAATCTCTTTTTGGGGTCGGTAAACTATAAACATTAAATTATTTTGCAAGGGCTATATATTTTTCATAACATGTTTAACAACAATTAATTCAGCTACGGTAACGTAATTTTCATGAAATGAATATGAAAATTTAGACATGTATTGTGATTTAAAAATAAACACGTATATTAATTTTAATACACATTTTTTGAATAATCATATACCTGAAATTGAAATTTCAATGGCATCTATATGATTTTTCAAATACATCAGTATTTTAAAAATTCAACTGCATACTTTTATTCTTCAAATTCGGGTCCATGAATTTTCAATACTGAAATTAAAATTTCATACACGGTATCTGCAAAAAAACTTCCTACACATGTATATTAATTTTAATACAGATTTTTCTAACAGTGTAGCAATTATGAGTAATGGGATGGAAGTTTCTAAGTGAGAACCAGGACAGCTGAACAAAATTTATTGGGTATTTTACAAAAACAAAGTTACGATGGAAAAGCAATTTTTGAAGATACTCAAAGATGAAGTGAGAAAGAGAGATGGATTGAGTGATTGTACTGATGCCGCCGAGAGGAGACGAGAATCTCGTCGAGGTTTTCGAGAAAAATCTCGTCTTGCAATGTTACGAGATGAGACGAGAATCTCGTCGAGATTTTTGACATTTTGCGAGATTCTTTTTGATCGCTTTATTTCAATTCCAGTCTAAAAAAAAGCATTTTTGACTTTGAACAAAAATAACACAGTGAAAAAATCGTAGGGAGGTTTCCCGGAGTTAAATTAAAAGAGACAGCATGCACGTTGGGATCGCCAAACCAGATTGCCCATACAAAATTTTCACAGTGCGCAGCAGAAACACAAAGTTAAAAAAAAAATCCGATTTTTTTCTCTTTTCATTTGACTGACGATAACTTCATTTTAAAAAGCGCACACAAACTTTTTTATGAGCGTTTTTTAAAGCAGAAGATTTCAGCTTTAAACTGCTTTTTTAGTTTTTTTCTTTGACTGTATGTTCCCACACAATAAAAATACGTCCCAAGTACGTCTTTCGGACATCACGTCAATTGTCCCGTGATGGTAATGGGATGGTCCCATGGGATTCCCATGGGCTCTAAAGTGTCCGCAGTGATTACCGGAATGGGATCGTCCCATTGTCGTCCCGGGATGTCTTCGGGACGTCTCTTGGACTGTAAATACAGCAGAGTGGAGATATCGATGAGATATTATCGAGACTTCTTAAAGACGTCACCGAGGTATTCCAGAATTATCAGACACAGCAATGATACGTCCCAAGTACGTCTTTTGGACATCACGTCAATTGACTCAATTGTCCCGTGATGGTAATTGGATGGTCCCATGGGATTCCCATGGGCTCTGAAATGTCCGCAGTGATTACCGCAATAGGATGGTCCCACTGCCGTCCCGGGATGTTTTTGGGATGTCTTCGGGACGTCTCTTAGACTGCCAACACAACAGTGGATAATTATTTTTATTCCGATTTAATATTAATTAATTTCAATTAATTAATTAAATTTCAATAAAATGGGTACAGTACAGAGGGAGACAGCAAGTTCTCCTTGTAATATGGCCTCTTATGAGGTCTGACTCCTTTCGGTGTCAAATGTCCGTGTTCACGCTCGGCTATATAAGCATTCTATTTGCATGATCCGTATGTGAGAGCCTTTGCCATCTCGCGGTGAGTCTGGAACTAATGCCGTGGAATGGCTGACCTCCTCTAGACATCTCTAAGAGGGTCCGCTGAGATCGTCTACACACGGTTACGGCAGGATATCTTCAAGACATCCCATATTAATCTAGCGTAGAACAATGTCTTACCGGCACCTCCCATAGACATCTCTGTGAGAGTGCGCTGGGATCGTCAAAACACGGTCACGACAGGATATCCTCAAGACATCCTATATTAATCTCGCGTAGAACAATGTCTTACCGGTACCTCCCAGAGACATCTCTAAGAGAATACGCTGGGATCGTCAAAACACGGTCACGATAGGATATCCTCAAGACATCCTATATTAATCTTCAGTAGACCAATGTCCTACTAGTACCTCCTACAGACATCTACAAGATAGTGCGGTACGATCGTCTACACGCGGTCACGGCAGGATATCCTAGAGACATCCTATATTAATCTCGGGTAGAACAATGTCCTACCAGTACCTCCCACAGACGTCTATAATAGAGTGCGTTGGGATCGTCCAATTACGGTTGCGACAGGATATCCTCAAGATCTCCTATATTATAATCTCGGGTAGAACGGAATCCTACCGGTACCTCTCAGAGACATCTCTAATAGAGTGCGCTGGGATCGTCTAAATAGGGTTGCAACAGGATATCCTCAAGACATCCTATATTAATCTCGAGTAGACTAATGTCTTACTAGTACCTCCCATAGACATCACCAAGACAGTGCGGTACGATCGTCTACACACGGTAACGGCAGGATATCCACAAGACATCCCATATTAATCTCGGGTAGAACAATGTCCTACCGGTACCTCGCAGATACATCTATAAGAGAGTGCACTGGGATCGTCTAAACACGGTTGCGACAGGATATCCTCAAGACATCCTATATTAATCTTGAGTGAACCGATGTCTTACTAGTACCTCCCACAGACATCTACAATTGAGTGCGGTTCGATCGTTCACACACGGTGATGGCAGGATATCCTCAAGACACCCTATAGTAATCTCGGGTGGAACAATGTCCTACCACTACCTCCCGCAGACGTCTATAAGAGAGTGCGTTGGGATCGTCTAATTACGGTTGCGACAGGATATCCTCAAGACATCTAATATTAATCCCGGGTAGAACAATATCTCACTGGTTCCTCCCATAGATGTTCATAAGACGTCCTATCTTGGTAGGACACGAATGGGACTATCTCGGGATGGTCCCGGGATCAATTTTGCTGTGTTGGTTTGACCAAAATACAGCTGTTCTAATATGACCGAATTTTCGGAGCGAAAATAAGTGACCCTTCAATTTTAGCGTAAGAATTTATATGAAAATAATACATGGGAAGTAACAACAGTGTAGAAGATTGTTGCAATCGAGCGAGGTTGGAAATTTAGATTCTCAAAGTCTCATAATGTATCGTTTTTACTCGTTATTTCAATGATGATTTGACGTACAAAAAAAGGCATACCTAAGGGATTTAAAGACCCCTCATGGACTTCAGAGAAGTAGTTTTGATCTAAACGCGCCCACGCGTTACAATAACCCGTAATTTTATGCAAACGAGATTTTTTGAGACGAGTCGATTTTTTGAGATTTGAAGAACTTTCGAGAAAATACGAGATTTCAAGACGAGACGCTGTGAGATTTCGAGATGGGACGAGATCTCGAGACATCAAGGCAAGATTTCGAGACGAGACGAGAAATTGATCTCTTCTCGTGGAGACGAGACGAGATTTTTGAAAATCTCGTCTCGGCCAAGTCTCGTCTCGTCTCGTGTGGCAGCATCACTGATTGACTGGTTCATTTATTATGCCTTGGAAATTCTAGAGGCAAAATTAAAATTTAATAGAGAAAAAAAATGGAAGGGATAGTAGAAAAACTTAAGAATACTTAGAAATAAAAATACAAGAGAGAGGGAGGGTGAGAAAGAGAAAAAAATCCATTCGTACGTAACATCGACGAAAAATTCGCGGTACTATCGCTGAAATTCGTGGGCATCTTTTGGCTTCTATATATCGCCTAGTCGCGGAGGAAAATTGACATTAATCGCGTTAAGACGAAGCAGCTCGAGAGAGGCATCGGGTAATTTGCTTGTGAGAGCGACCACCAAGAATTGCGAGGGAAGTGAGAGAGAGAAAGAGAGAGGAAGAGAAGGGAGCTGGAATATAATTCGACTTGGTCGCTTCGTCGTCGTCGTCGTCCTCGTCGTCATCTTCGTCGGCGTATTCGTCGTCGTCTAATGTGTTCACTTGGTGCGTGCAAACCGCAGGGAAACGGAGGAGTAGTTGGCGCGAAAGAGGACGCGAGGATTCTACAAGATCGGCAAGAGAAGTTGCGACATATATATAATATATAGAACGGAGAGCGATGGCAACTCTCGGATCGTCCACAGGAATACGTAATAAGGGGGTGCTTTTCCCCTGCGGTGTGAAAATTGAATATCCCCGGGTCTCTGGGTGGGAGAATGAAGAAGCTTAGAGGGTCTTAAGAACGCCATAGTATATAATATTATACGCTCTTATGTATATATGATCGCAAAGCTTCGTGGACGATGTTCCAACCAATAGGGAATAATATATCGAAAAATCGATCATCGCGCGACACAAAACTTCGGCTCACCGTGAAAGAAACTTTGCGCCAACGGATAAATTTTCCGAAGCTTTTCCACACATTCTTCTTTCCTCTTCCCTCTGTCTTCACCTTTGCACACCAAAAGCAATTACCGTTGATTCCCTTAGCGATTTGCAGGCTTTCTCCCCTTAAAAGAAAACTCATCCGGTTTATGTATCGATTTCGTTAGCAATACCAAGCTGAAATGTGACTCATGGAAAATCCAGTTTTCTAATTTACACCCCCACGCACATTTTTTATAAAACACGTTGTTCATTTTCAAGTATATTTAAAAAAAAATTCAATTCGAAATAGAAACTGAGATAGATTTAGAAAAACCGCCGTTCCGCTATAATTTAGCAAATAAATAAAGCTGGAAATTTACTCAGGGTAGTGAGGCCGCCGAGACGAGATGTTTCTCGTCTCGTCTCGCAATGTCTCGGAACGAGACGCGAATCTCGTCGAGATTTTTTTGAAAATTTTTTCTTAGTACTCCCATGAGAATTGTTGTATGGGTGACTGATGGTACTGTATTTTAAGTAAGCAGCATATTTTGTAGAGATCCTTGAAATTCTTGATTTTTTCGGCTAAAATATTTCTCGATTCTTTACGTTAAGTGTGACGGACCAAAAAATAACTGATTTGTAAGATTTTTTTTACAAGGATAACTAATTAATAAAGGGATCGGATTGTTGTTATTTTAATTTGTTTTACATGATTCTTTTTAAGGCATTTTAAAAATTAATTAAAGTATGGGCCTCGACTTAATGACAAAAAAAAAATTTCGCCTCCATTGTGGCATTAATATCTGATATCTCAGTAAAGAGTTATCTGGAAATAAAAACACAATTTTATCAATATCTATACAAATGCAATCGTTATGCAGAACCGATTTTTTAAGAATTATTTATGAAATGGCGACAGATTAAATTTTTTTATATTTTCAACGCGCTTATTTTAATTCAATTCATCGCCATTTTGTAAACAATTTAAAAAAACGACTACATGTAACGATGGCTACATTCATGTAGATATTGATAAAATTTTGTATTTCATTTTCAGATAACCCTTCACCGAGGTATCAATGCCACAATGAAGAGGAAAATATTTTTTTAGTCAAGGCCCATATGTTTGTTAATGTTTAAAATTTTGTAATAAAAATTTATGTAAGACAATCCCATGATACGGATCCGGCCGGATTCTGGCTCGGATCCCAGGCTCCCGATCGGGATCTGATCCGACATCGGATCGGATTCTGATAGTGATTGTAACATCCACCCATTAGATTCGGATGGGGATACTAAACCGGGATCCTGTGGAAATACCAAGCCGGGATCCTGTAGGGATTCTAGACATATCCCTAACAGAATCTTTCAGAGATGTAGGAACCCACACAGCACAAAAGTCAGAAATAGTTCCTCGCGAACTCTTTCTCAAGACTACTTCTAGAGCAACACGTATGATATCTCGCAGACGTTAGTCTGAAGAAGTCTGAAATAAGAATAACTTAAGAGGAGGCTAAATACCATTTTTATTCAATCCTTACATTATCGAAGTATCATCGTCGTCCAGTCTTTCTCCGACAACCGTGGATGAAAATTAATTACATTTTGACAATTAAGAGGGGGATAAATGAACTAACAAATAATTTTCAATTGAGAGGCTAAAATGCGTTACAGCTAATGCCAACGAACTCATTCGAGCCCCCTAAATATTATAGGTTACTCGTCAGAATCCATGGTGCTGCCCTCACTGGCACGTCTGTGAACCAGGGGTTGCGAGCGAAACGTTTTGCTCGATCGGGGATTTAATCCTTGAGCGAGCACATTGCAGGTATACGAAGGGTAGCTCGTATCGCGAGAGGAACTTTATGGTATACCGGGACGATCGAATCGGAGAGGGAGCGCAAAGAGACTCAGGTAGTTTCCCTCTCCTCGCGAGTCGAGGAGACATTTATTTTTGGGGATCGTATCGCGAGCGAGTAAATAGTTCTCGGACGAGGTTTCCATCCTATCGCGAGTTATTGGGTGTCTCGAGTCCGTCGGATCGATCCTATGAGGATCGAAACGTCCGAGAACTCTTCCAGTAAAACTCGCCGAGGATCAAAATCTCGAGCGACGCAAAAGGGTTTCGATCTTTACCTGGCCCGATCTCGTTGGGCATAGGATGTTTCCCTCTTTGTTTTGCGTTACATTATATATGTACGATCTTGACTATTGGATGAAATATTGAAACGGCATTTTTACATGAAATAATAAAACATTGAACTTTAAAAAAATTGTTAGTGCAAAAATATCATAGATTACATATTATGATTAATGTAATCTTTTCAATGGAAGCGTATTTTTTTTAAATATTCTACTATTAAAATGACGATTGTTTTTGAACGCTTCATTTTCTTTTGTGCATGCAACCGTTAATAGTTAATTACGTTGCAACAATCTTTTTTTTTTATTTTAAGCCGACAATTATTTTTTCATCTTTGAATTCTTGGGAAACAGGAGTATTGAAATACAAATTTTTGTTAACATGATTAATGTTTGCGAATTGCCGTAATTTCGTTGTTTTTCTAAATTATCATTTCCTGTTATTCTTTTATTTGCATTTTTGCTTGACAATTATCACCAGTGATGAATGTAACGAAAAATTATGATACATACAGTTGATAGGTAAGCACTAACGCAAGCCGGGCTTTCGTAAACCGGATCAACAAATAATAACATATATCTATGAATATATATGTGGCATTCCACGGTATTTCGATCAAAATCTTACATTGATGATTTCGATTTTCCTCTAAACTTGTTATATAAATAAGGACATTCAAAAAAATTTCCCAAATTTTTTCAGAATTTTTCAGCCACGCGTTTTTTGGATTTATTTATTTATTTTTTTAAACAAAAGCGACAACTTTGTGAAATCTGAAAAAATGCCGAAAAATCTAAAAAAATATAACAAATTTTTTGGGGTTTGTTCCATAACGGAGATTTCAATACTCTATGAGTCAAATTCAAAAAATTAAAAAAAAAAGTTGACTCATAGAGTTTTGAAATCTCCATTTTGGAACAAAGCCCAAAAATTTTGTTATATTTTATTAGATTATTTTTTATTTTTAATATCCTTTTTTATATAAAAAATTTTATTAGATTATTTGTTATTTTTAAAGTCCTTATTTATATAAAAAATTAAGAGGAAAATCAAAATCATGAAGGTAAGATTTTGATCGAAATACCGTGGAATGCCACATATATTTATATAATATATATATATAATGCATTCCGTGCGATTTCGAACGGTCAAAAAGTTGTCCACTCTAAAACATTGACATTTTGTCAAATTATTTAATTATATGAAAAAGGGTAGTGTACATTTTTTCAAAATTTTGGGATCGCATTTTTTTGAGTTTTTGAGAATTTCATAATTGTCTGAGTACCATTATATCTTGAAACTCTATATCTATATACATATATATCCATCATATGTACACCCCGTGATAATATATATAGGTATAGACATTGTAGCGATGACCGTACGGAGAGCAAAATTCAGGTAAGGATCGAAACGGCTCGACTCTCGACGAGTTTTGCTCCTCGAAGAGTTATACTCCGTCGAGCCCATGCGCATTCGATCCTCGGCGATCGACCCGTTCAATGAGTTCCGACGGGAGATCCCATTGACTCAGTATACCTATATATCTGTATACGTATATATTAGACTGATTCGCGAAATTAGATTTTTTTTTTTTTTTTGAAATCTTTGATTAAATACTTTCGGGGAAGTGAAAAAGATGCCTGTTGAAAGCAGAGCTCTGAATATTGATATATTTAGAAGTCCCGCGTAGCGAATTTATATTTTAGATTTAAATGACACAGGAAAAATAAATTCAAACTTTGAAATTTTTTACCTCGACTTCGTGTGAACTACTGTTGGTCGTTTCTTTAAAAATTAGGTTATTTACGATAATGCAATTCAAACTTTTTTTCAAGAAAGATTTCACAATATTTAGTAATAAGTTTTAACATTTTTCCGGAAACTAAAAAAAGGGAAATTTACTCAAAATTTAATTTTAACTTTGCATAACTTTCGAAGTAGTGAGTTTTTCAAAAAAATCTTGGGAGACCTTTTTTGTAAAGCGTTCCATTCCCTATAAGAATATGTATCGCAGATTTTGGTACAAGGACGTGAAGTCGAGGTATGACATTTCAAAGTATAAACATTTTTTTTCCTGTATTATTTAAATGGAAATTCGGGATGAGAGATCTCAAAATATTAATATTGAGATCGCTGCTTATATATGTATATATACGCCCGTTCATTCCTGTGCGCCCCGTGTTAATGCATATAGGTATAGGTATAGTAATGATGACCATACGGAGAGCAAAATTCAGGTAAGGATCGAAACGTCTCGCCTCGTGAGAGGTTTCGATCCTCAGGCTTAGTATACCTATATACATCTCTGTCTCGCTCCCTCGCTCTATATCTCTCTCTCTATATCTATATACATATATATCCACGCTTATTCCTATACACCCCGAGATAATATATATAGGTATAGACATTGTAGCGATGACCGTACGAAGAGCAAAATTCAGGTAAGGATCGAAACCGCTCGACTCTCGACGAGTTTTACTCCTCGAGGAGTTATACTCCATCGAGCCCGTGCGCATTCGATCCTCGATGATCAACACGTTCAATGAGTTCCGACGGGGGATCCCATTGACTCAGTATATCTATATGTATCTCTCTGTATACGTATATATTAGACTGATTCACGAAATTAGATTTTTTGTTTTTTAAATCTCCGATTAAATACTTTCGGGGAAGTGAAGAAGATGCCTGTTGAAAGCAGAGCTCCGAATGTTGATATATTTAGAAGTCTCTCGTCGTTAATTTAAATTTTAGATTTAAATGACACAGGAAAAAAAAAATTCAAACTTTGAAATTTTTTACCTCGACTTCGTGTGAACTACTGTTGGTCGTTTCTTTAAAAATTAGATTATTTACGATAATGCAATTCAAACTTTTTTTTCAAGAAAGATTTCACAATATTTAGTAATAAGTTTCAACATTTTCCCGGAAACGAAAAAAAGGGAAATTTACGCAAAATTTAATTTTAACTTTGCATAACTTTCGAAGGAGTGAGTTTTCAAAAAATCTTGGGGGACCTTTTTTGTAAAGCGTTCCATTCCCTGTAAGGATATGTATCACAAATTTTGGTACAGGGACTTGAAGTCAAGGTATGTCATCTCGAAGTTTAAACATTTTTTTTTCTGTATTATTTAAATGGAAATTCCTGATGAGAGATCTCAGAATATTAATATTAAGATGAGCTCTGCTTATATTATATATATATATAAGCAGAGCTCTCAATATTAATATTTTGAGGTCTCTCATCTTGAATCAGAGCTCTATTCAGAGCTCTGCTTTCAACAGGCATCTTTTTCACTTCCCCGAAAGTATTTAATCAAAGATTTCAAAAAAAAAAAATTCAATTTCGTGAATCAGTCTAATATATACGTATACAGAGAGATATATATAGGTATACTGAGTCAATGGGATCTCCCGTCGGAACTCATTGAACGGGTCGATCGCCGAGGATCGAATGCGCATGGGCTCGATGGAGTATAACTCCTCGAGGAGCAAAACTCGTCGAGAGTCGAGCGGTTTCGATCCTTACCTGAATTTTGCTCTCCACACGGTCATCGCTACAATGTCTATACCTATATATATTATCACGGGGTGTACAGGAATAAGCGTGGATATATATGTATATAGATATAGAGAGAGAGATATAGAGCGAGGGAGCGAGACAGAGATATATATAGGTATACTAAGCCTGAGGATCGAAACCTCTCACGAGGCGAGACGTTTCGATCCTTACCTGAATTTTGCTCTCCGTATGGTCATCATTACTATACCTATACCTATATACATTAACACGGGGCGTACAGGAATGAACGGGCGTATATATACATATATAAGCAGCGATCTCAATATTAATATTTTGAGATCTCTCATCCCGAATTTCCATTTAAATAATACAGGAAAAAAAATGTTTATACTTTGAAATGTCATACCTCGACTTCACGTCCTTGTACCAAAATCTGCGATACATATTCTTATAGGGAATGGAACGCTTTACAAAAAAGGTCTCCCAAGATTTTTTTGCAAAACTCACTCCTTCGAAAGTTATGCAAAGTTAAAATTAAATTTAGAGGACATTTCCCTTTTTTTTAGTTTCCGGAAAAATGTTAAAATTTATTACTAAACATTGTGAAATCTTTCTTGAAAAAAGAGTTTGAATTCCATTATCGTAAATAACCTAATTTTTAAAGAAATGACCAACAGTAGTTCACACAAAGTCGAGGTAAAAAATTTCAAAGTTTGATATTTTTTTTCCTGTGTCATTTAAATCTAAAATTTCAATCAACGACGAGAGACTTCTAAATATATCAACATTCGGGGCTCTGCTTTCAACAGGCATCTTCTTCACTTCCCCGAAAGTATTTAATCGGAGATTTAAAAAACAAAAAATCTAATTTCGTGAATCAGTCTAATATATACGTATACAGAGAGATATATATAGATATACTGAGTCAATGGGATCCCCCGTCGGAACTCATTGAACGTGTTGATCATCGAGGATCGAATGCGCACGGGCTCGATGGAGTATAACTCCTCGAGGAGTAAAACTCGTCGAGAGTCGAGCGGTTTCGATCCTTACCTGAATTTTGCTCTTCGTACGGTCATCGCTACAATGTCTATACCTATATATATTATCACGGGGTGTACAGGAATAAGCGTGGATATATATGTATATAGATATAGAGAGAGAGATATAGAGCGAGGGAGCGAGACAGAGATGTATATAGGTATACTAAGTCTGAGGATCAAAACCTCTCACGAGGCGAGACGTTTCGATCCTTATCAGAATTTTGCTCTCCGTATGGTCACCGTTACTATGCTTTTAAAACATGAGACTATTTTTGTAATTCGCAATCTCCAATTAATTACCTTCAGGGAAGTAAAAAAAGATTCCTGTTTAAAGCAGAGCTCTGAATATTAATATTTAGAGGTCTCTCGTCGCAAATTTATTTTTTATATTTAAATGACACAGGAAAAAAAAGTCAACCTTTGAAATTTTTCACCTCGGCTTCAAGTCAATACACCAAAACGAGCGATGCATGTTCTTGTAGGGAATTGAATGCTCTACAGAAAACGTTTCTCATGATTTTTCGATAAACACTCTCCTTCAAAAGTTATTCACGGTCTAATATATATGTATATTAGACTGTGAATATGTGTTAACTACTGTTGGCCATTTCTTTAAAAATTAGGTTATTTATGATAATGAAATTTGAACGTTTTTTTAAAGAAAGATTTCACGATATTTAGTAATAAGCTTTAACATTTTTCCGGAAACTAAAAATAAAAGGAAAATTTATTCTAAATTTAATTTTACCTTTGAACAATTTTCAAAGCAGTGAGTTTCTTCAAAAATTTCTAAACATTTTCAAACAAATTTTCCAAAAATTTTTGAATTTTATTTTCTTTTATAAATTTAAACGTTGTTTGCGATAAAATCGTGAAAAAAGCTCAAAAAAACATTTTCTCATTTTAATGGTGATAACGAAGTGTTTAGGGTCAATAAACATGATTCTTCAATTTTTTTCAAAAATTCGATTGCTTGAAACTTGAAACAAAAAAAAACATTCGATAGATCAAATTGAAACTTAACAGTGTCTTTGTGGGTATGTTGAGCTGTAAACGTTACGCTTAACATTAGTCGTTTTATCAATATTTTTAATTTTGCCTTTAATTTCCAAAAAAAAATAATAAATAGCCTTTTTTCTCCTGTTCTTTCAAATTCATGGCAAGAATGGGAAAATTGTTTTTTTCAAAAAACTATTGACAATTTTTCAGAGCATTAATTTAAGTTTGTGAGACGCTCCTTCTGATTGATGTGCGATCATTGGTTGCTGAGATATCAATGGTTGAATACAAAAGGATCTTCTTTCATTAAAAGTTCAATATCTCAGCGAAAAATGGTCCCAGCGAGGACTCAACAAAAAGCAAATTGAAGTTAAATAAACAAGCTATTCGGTTCATGTAATAGTTTAGCTGGAAAAAATTTTTCCAAGTAACTGCACAAAAAAAAAAGATTGGTTTGTCTTACTATTTCAGATTTCTCAAGATTGCGTAAAACCTATAGCTTCGAAATTTTTTTGGCTGAAAGATCTTAAAACTAGAAACTTGAAGCTTCAAAATACTTTTTCAAGACCTCGATTGGACAATTTTTCACTGAGATACGGCATTGTTAAAAACCACTAAAAATTGGAAAATTTGTTGATCTCTTAATTTTTTTCAGTAACGTATATATAAATACACACATATATATATATATATATATATATATATATATATATATATATATATATATATATATATATGTACGCCCGTTTATGCCTGTGCGCTCCGTTTTCATCTATATAGGTATATGCATAGTAGCGATGACCGTGCGGAGAGCCAAACTCAGGTAAAGATCGAAACCCTTTCGCTTGGCGAGCGGTTTTGCTCCTCGAGGAGTTATACTCCGTCGAGATCATGGGGATCCGATCCTTGAAGAACTTTTACCTGTCGAGAGCGCCGGGATTCAATCGTTGAACGATTCAAACTGCCCGATCCTTCCGACTCGGCGCTCGTTCGAGGAGGGGATCGTCTCCCGAGTTTCGTGTGCCGTTCTTTCGAAGAGTTATATCGCGGGGGTATTAACTCACCAACGAGTTATATAGCTACCTGCTCGGTACGAGCATGCTCACTGAACGAGTAAAACTCGCAAGGATCGGAGATTTTACCTGTTCTTCGGCTCGCTCGCGATTCGCTCGCAATCCCTGCTGTGAACTAAATTTCGCCATTTCGTTTTTCAATAAAACTACAATTTATCGATATTTATCTCTTGATGCGCCGTCCAAAGTAACGGCGCGTCATTTTGATAAAATAATGTCGAAAACGTCTCGATATTTGTATCGTGGCGTTCTTCATGGAGCCCCACTCTTGGTTTTACCCGAAATGCAGTAAAAGTGTAATAATTTGAGTTTTCCAATTACAGTTTCGTGGTGGTAAATGAATCTGTAAATTTTTTATTTTTTTTTCGAAAAAATTTTAGTGAGGCTCCATTCCTGCCATTGTTCTGATGATGTTGTTCAAATTTTATTCAATTCCATCCATTTGTATAAGAGCAAGTTTGGATGGCAATTTCGAGGTGTTAGTGTCGGTATTTAGCCTCGTCTTAAGAGATCTTCGGAATGAAATCAACTGTCAGATATCCTTAGAACATATCTTCACGATATTCCGTAAAAGACATCCAATACAAAGCCAGAAATACTTCCTCGCGAACGCTTTTTCAAGACTACTTCTAGAGCAACACGTATGATATCTCGCAGACGTTAGTCCGAAGAAGTCTGAAATAAGAATTACTTAAAAAGAAAGTAAAAAGGTCAACATAACCTCAAAATTTTTTTACACAGTTTTCTCGGAGATGGCTTGATGAAATGAAAAAAGATTAGTGGGGACGACTGCGTAATTAATGTGTACAGGTGGCCCCACTATATTCTTTTTTTATTCCATCAAGTCATCTCCGAGAAAAATGTGTTAAAAGTTTTAGCTCTATCTCCCTCGCACTCACGAGAGCGGAGAGGCGGGGGAGGGGGTTTACCCTTCCCTTAAGAGATCTTCGGAATGAATATTAAAAAGTTATTAGAAATCGCATATCCAGATGAACTACGTGAAACTATTTGTTCGGATACATATCGGAACTGTTTAGATTTTGGGATTTCACCACTGATATACCATATAAGTATAGAGAATTCATAAGTAGTCGGTAGCGTAATAGGTAACGTGTTAGGTTCGTAAGTAGAAATTGATCGTTAGCATTAGCTGTAATGCATTTTAGCCTCTCAATTGAAAATTATTTGTTAATTAATTTATCCCCCTCTTAATTGTCAAAATGTAATTAATTTTCATCCACGGTTGTCGGAGAAAGACTGGACGACGATGATACTTCGATAATGTAGGGATTGAATAAAAATGGTATTTAGCCTCCTCTTAAGTTATTCTTATTTCAGACTTCTTCAGACTAACCTCTGCGAGATATCATACGTGTTGCTCTAGAAGTAGTCTTGAAAAAGAGTTCGCGGGGAAGTATTTCTGACTTTTGTGCTGTGTGGGTTCCTACATCCCTGAAAGATTCTGTTAGGGATATGTCTAGAATACCTACAGGATCCCGGCTTGGTATTTCCACAGGATCCCGGTTTAGTATCCCCATCCGAATCTAATGGGTGGATGTTACAATCACTATCAGAATCTGATCCGATGTCAGATCATATCCCGATCGGGAGCCCGGGATCCGAGCCAGAATCCTTCCGGATCCGTATCGAAATTTCTGCATGGGATTGTCTTACATAAATTTGTATTACAAAATTTCAAACATTAACAAAGATATGGGCCTTGACTAAGAAAATAATTTCCTCTCCATTGTGGCATTGATACCTCGGTGAAGGGTTATCTGAAAATAAAAAACAAAATTTTATCAATATCTATATCAATGTAGCCATCCTTATACGTAGTCGTTTTTTTTTAATTGTTTACAAAATGACGATGAATTGAATTAAAATAAGCGCGTTAAAAGTATAAAAAATTTAAATCTGTCGCCATTTCATAAATAATTCTTAAAAAATCGGCTTTGCATAACGATTGCATTTGTATAGATATTGATAAAATTGTGTTTTTATTTCCAGATAACTCTTCACTGAGATATCAGATATTAATGTCACAATGGAGGCGAAAATTTTTTTTTGTCATTAAGTCGAGGCCCAACTGGTGAAATGCACGTAATCAAGAATAAATATTGAGTAGCTGACCGCCCGTAGTAAAAACCTCCATTCGTTGCCATTGAAAAATCCCCATTAATTCCTCATTGCCAAAATAACCAATGGAGATGAATGCCGAATTGCCTAAGGGGATTTTCGCCATTGAATTTCCCATTTAAAACGGAATGGGGATTATCTTATGGGGATTCAATGGAGACAATTCCTTTAGGCAATTCGGCTCATCATTCGATCAGTCATCAATGAAGTGACATTATTGATAACAGGGATCGGCAAAAAAAAATTACCATTTTCCATTTTTCAATTGACGAAAAATCGCTAATTTAAAAAGATGAAATACCAATTGATGAAAAATTGAAATTATACGAAATTGTATTTTCAATTATCCAAATAATCGATAATTGGTCGAAAAATAATATCAATTATTCGCAAATGATTAATGGGAAAAAATAAATTCCTAATTATCTCAGTAATCGGTAATTGGTCAAAAAATAATATCAATTAATCAGAAAATGTGTAATTGGTTTGAAAATATTTCCAATTATCCGAATAATCGGCAATTGGTAAAATGAAAATATCAATTAATCAGGAAATGGGTAATTGGTTGGAAAATATTCTCAATTATCTGAATAATCGCGAATTGGTCGAAAAATAATATGAATTTTCAGAAAAATTATTAATTGGTTTGAAAATATTCTCAATTACCCAAATAATCGTCAATTGATCAAAAAATAATGTCGATTTTTCAGAAAAATGGGTAATTGGTTTGAAAATATTCTCAATTACCCGAATAATCGTCAATTGATCGAAAAATAATGTCGATTTTTCAGAAAAATGGGTAATTGGTTTGAAAATATTCTCAATTACCCAATAAATTTCTGAGATGTCCAGGTTGACCGCTGCGTATTTTTCGGAGTCCAGGTTGAGAGCTTCGTAGATGTCGGCGTCCAGGTCGACCGCCCCGTAGTTTTCTGTGTCCAGGTCGACAGCTTCGTAGTTGTCGGTGTCCAGCTCGACCGCTGCGTAGTTGTCGACGTCCAGGTCGAACGCTACGTAGTTTTCGGTGTCCAGGTCAACAGCTTCGTAGTTGTCGGTGTCCACGTCAACCGCGGCGTAGTTGTTGACGTCCAGGACGACCGCTACGTAGTTTTCGGTGTGCAGGTCGACAGCTTCGTAGTTGTCGGTGTCCAGGTCGACCGCGGCGTAGTTGTCGACGTCCAGGTCGACTGCTACGAAGTTTTCGGTGTCCAGGTCGACAGCTTCGTAGTTGTCGGTGTCCAGGTCGACCGCTGCGTAGTTGTCGACGTCCAGGTCGACCGCTACGTAGTTTTCGGTGTCCAGGTCGACAGCTTCGTAGTTGTCGGTGTCCAGGTCGACCACTGCGTAGTTGTCGACGTCCAGGTCGACCGCTACGTAGTTTTCGGTGTCCAGGTCAACAGCTTCGTAGTTGTCGGTGTCCAGGTCAACCGCTGCGTAGTTATCGACGTCCAGGTCGACCGCTACGTAGTTTCCGGTGTCCAGGTCGACCGCTGCGTAGTTGTCGGTGTCCAGGTCGACCGCCCCGTAGTTTTCGGTGTCCAGGTCGACAGCTTCGTAGTTGTCGGTGTCCAGGTCGACCGCTGCGTAGTTGTCGACGTCCAGGTCGACCGCTACGTAGTTTTCGGTGTCCAGGTCGACCGCGGCGTAGTTGTCGACGTCCAGGTTGACCGCTACGAAGTTTTCGGTGTCCAGGTCGACAGCTTCGTAGTTGTCGGTGTCCAGGTCGACCGCTGCGTAGTTGTCGACGTCCAGGTCGACCGCTACGTAGTTTTAAATGTCCAGGTCAACAGCTTCGTAGTTGTCGGTGTCCAGGTCGACCGCTGCGTAGTTGTCGACGTCCAGGTCGACCACTACGTAGTTTTCGGTGTCCAGGTCAACAGCTTCGTAGTTGTCGGTGTCCAGGTCAACCGCTGCGTAGTTGTCGACGTCCAGGTCAACCGCTACGTAGTTTTCGGTGTCCAGGTCGACAGCTTCGTAGTTGTCGGTGTCCAGGTCGACCGCTGCGTAGTTGTCGACGTCCAGGTCGACAGCTTCGTAGTTTTTGGTGTCCAGGTCGACCGCTGCGTAGTTGTCGACGTCCAGGTCGACCACTACGTAGTTTTCGGTGTCCAGGTCGACAGCTTCGTAGTTGTCGGTGTCCAGGTCGACTGCGGCGTAGTTGTCGACGTCCAGGTCGACCGCTACGTAGTTGTCGGTGTCCAGGTCGACCGCTGCGTAGTTGTCGACGTCCAGGTCGACCGCTACGTAGTTTTCGGTGTCCAGGTCAACAGCTTCGTTGTTGTCGGTGTCCAGGTCGACCGCGGCGTAGTTGTCGACGTCCAGGTCGACCGCTACGTAGTTTTCGGTGTCCAGGTCGACAGCTTCGTAGTTGTCGGTGTCCAGGTCGACCGCGGCGTAGTTGTCGACGTCCAGGTCGACCGCTACGTAGTTTTCGGTGTCCAGATCGACAGCTTCGTAGTTGTCGGTGTCCAGGTCGACCGCTGCGTAGTTGTCGACGTCCAGGTCGACCGCTACGTAGTTTTTGGTGTCCAGGTCGACAGCTTCGTAGTTGTCGATGTCCAGGTCGACGCCCCGTAGTTTTTGGTGTCCAGGTCGACCGCTACGTAGTTTTCGGTGTCTAGGTCGACAGCTTCGTAGTTGTCGGTGTCAAAGTCGACCGCTGCGTAGTTGTCGATGATATAATTTTTCAAAAAGAATAACTCATCATAGAATAATTTATCAATATCAAATTTAATATCAAAATGAATATCTATTTCATAAAAATGTTTCTTTCTTTTTTTCTTTTTCTAAAAATTCGCTTCAATTAATGATTTCATGGAATCCTTCTTTCGTCCTTTCTTTTTTTTAAAATTCTCTCTCATTAAAAATTTGATCAAGTTGATATCAAATTTCACTTCTCTTATAATCCACTTTTTAATCGACTTGATATTCAATTTAATATGAATTCAATAATAAATCTTCTTTCTTTCTGTAGAAATTCTTTCTAATTAAATATTTGATCTAAACAAATAACTTATCACAGAATAAATTATCAATATTAAATTTGATATCAACTTCGTATCAAATTTCGTTAAAAATTTATTCTTTTTGAGAAATGATTTAATTCGACAGAATTTCTAAAGAAAGGAGAAAGAAATTTTAATAAACTGATATCAAGTTTATGTTATCGAGTTTATGTTAAACTGATGTGAAGTTTATGATATCAAAACTACGCAGCGGTCGACCTCGACGCCGACAACTACGCAGCGGTTGACCTGGACACCGAAAACTATGTAGCGGTCGACCCGGACGTCGACAACAACGCAGCGGTCACCTGGACACCAACAACTACGAAGCTGTCGACCTGGACACCAGAAACTACGTGGCGGTCGACCTGGACACGTAAAACTACGGGGCGGTTGACCTGGACACCGACAACTACGCAGCGGTCGACCTGGACACCGAAAACTACGTAGCGGTCGACCTGGACGTCGACAACTACGCAGCGGTCGACCTGGACACCGACAACTACGCAGCGGTCGACCTGGACACTGAAAACTACGTAGCGGTCGACCTGGACGTCGACAACTACGCAGCGGTCGACCTGGACACCGACAACTACGAAGCTGTTGACCTGGACACCGAAAACTACGTAGCGGTCGACCTGGACGTCGACAACTACGCAGCGCTCGACCTGGACACCGACAACTACGAAGCTGTCGACCTGGACACCGAAAACTACGTAGTGGTCGACCTGGACACGCAAAACTACGGGGCGATCAACCTGGACACCGACTACTACGCAGCGGTCGACTTGGACACCGAAAACTACGTAGCGGTCGACCTGGACGTCGACAACTACGAAGCGGTCGACCTGGACACCGACAACTACGAAGCTGTCGACCTGGACACCGAAAACTTCGTAGCGGTCGACCTGGACGTCGACAACTACAATAGTGAAGGAAGAATCGGCTGCGATTCGGCCAGTGGGTCCAAATTTTTTTGGTATAACGTTTCGATCCTAATTCGGATCCTCTTCAGATTTATTATTTCTAAAATTACATTCTTTTTTGTCTTATTTTGTATGATATGTTTTACATTATAAGCTTAAATGTTATGTGTCATGACTGACCTGAATTTGTACGGGTAATTTTTTTGGTCATTTAATGGATCTTGGATAATATTCATTATGAATTTAGTGTATAAAGACGGGTCATTTTTTTGTGATCCTTGGTGTCTGTGAGAGGGAGGATTTTGATATTTCATTGCTTAGTTTATGTTTTTTGTGTATGTGTTATTCACCTATGAATTTCATGTTTGATAATTTCCAAGATTCATTTTTGATCAAAATTAACCGTTTTCATTACATGGCGATTCGAGAGCTAAGTAGCGACTGAGTATTGAGGCGAGTGAGGAGGTATTCATATTGATGGGGTAGTGTGATTGAGTATTGAAGAGTGGGGGTGGTTTTTCATGGTTGGGGAAGTTTGCCGTTAGTGATTTTTCTTGCCGGACTGGTTATGTTAACCAGTTTTAGATCGGGTTTAAATTGATAACTGTTAGATTTGGTAATGAATTTTCAATTGATGGATGGTGATTTGAGGTTTTCCCGTTATTATTTTGAGTATTATTGAATTATTGAATAATATATGCTGCTTAGTTTGTCGATGTCGGTTCTAAAATTGATTGCTTTGGGGTGTGCTTCAATTTGTATCATTTCCAGAATCAATCGCTTTTTGAGCAATTTTTCATAATTTGAAATTTAAACGTCGTCAAATTTAAAATTGTGTTTTAGTTCTATTCCGTGTTTTGCTAACGCTGTATTTATTGTTTTAGTATGTTTTAGACTATTTTTGTGTTCGTTGATTCTCGTTTTTAGGTATCTTTTTGTTTGTCCTTTGACAACTACGCCGCGGTCGACCTGGACACCGACAACTACGAAGCTGTCGACTTGGACACCGAAAACTACGTAGCGGTCGACCCCGACATCGACAACTACGCAGCGGTCGACCTCGACACCGAAAACTACGCAGCGATCGACCTGGACACCGACAACTACAAAGCTGTCGACCTGGACACCGAAAACTACGTAGCAGTCGACCTGGACACGTAAAACTACGGGGCGGTCGACCTGGACACCGACAACTACGCAGCGGTTGACCTGGACACCGGAAACTACGTAGCGGTCGACCTGGACGTCGACAACTACGCAGCGGTCGACCTGGACACCGAAAACTACGAAGCTGTTGACCTAGACACCGAAAACTACGTAGCATTCGACCTGGACGTCGACAACTACGCAGCGGTCGACCTGGACACCGACAACTACGAAGCTGTCGACCTGGACACCGAAAACTACGTAGCGGTCGACCTGTACGTCGACAACTACGCAGCGGTCGACCTGGACACCGACAACTACGAAGCTGTCGACCTGGACACCGAAAACTTCGTAGCGGTCGACCTGGACGTCGACAACTACGCCGCGGTCGACCTGGACACCGACAACTACGAAGCTGTCGACCTGGACACCGAAAACTACGTAGCGGTCAACCTGGACGTCGACAACTACGCCGCGGTCGACCTGGACACCGACAACTACGAAGCTGTCGACCTGGACACCGAAAACTATGTAGCAGTCGACCTGGACGTCGTCAACTACGCAGCGGTCGACCTGGACACCGACAACTACGCAGCGGTCGACCTGGACACCGACAACTACGAAGCTGTCGACCTGGACACCGAAAACTACGCAGCGGTCGACCTGGACGTCGACAACTACGCAGCGGTCGACCTGGACACCAAAAACTACGTAGTGGTCGACCTGGACGTCGACAACTACGCAGCGGTCGACCTGGACACCGACAACTACGAAGCTGTCGACCTAGACACCGAAAACTACGTAGCGGTCGACCTGGACGTCGACAACTACGCAGCGGTCGATCTGGACACCGACAACTACGAAGCTGTCGACCTGGACACTGAAAACTACGTAGCGGTCGACCTGGACGTCGACAACTACGCAGCGGTCGACCTGGACACCGACAACTACGAAGCTGTCGACCTGGACACCGCAAACTACGAAGCTGTCGACCTGGACACCAAAAACTACGTAGCGGTCGACCTGGACGTCGACAACTACGCAGCGATCGACCTGGACACCGAAAACTACGTAGCGGTCGACCTGGACAAAGACTACTACGCAGCGGTCGACCTGGACACCGAAAACTACGAAGCTGTCGACCTGGACACCGAAAACTACGTAGCGGTCGACCTGGACACCGACAACTACGAAGCTGTCGACCTGGACACCGAAAACTACGTAGCGGTCGACCTGGACGTCGACAACTACGCAGCGGTCGACCTGGACACCGACAACTACGAAGCTGTCGACCTGGACACCGAAAACTACGTAGCGGTCGACCTGGACGTCGACAACTACGCAGCGGTCGACCTGGACACCGAAAACTACGTAGCGGTCGACCTGGACGTCGACAACTACGCAGCGGTCGACCTGGACACCGACAACTACGAAGCTGTTGACCTGGACACCGAAAACTACGTAGCGGTCGACCTGGACGTCGACAACTGCGCAGCGGTCGACCTGGACACCGACAACTACGAAGCTGTCGACCTGGAAACCGACAACTACGTAGCGGTCGACCTGCAATGGACGTCGACAACTACGCAGCGGTCGACCTGGACACCGACAACTACGAAGCTGTCGACCTGGACACCGACAACTACGAACCTGTTGACCTGGACACCGAAAACTACGAAGCTGTCGACTTGGACACCGAAAACTACGTAGCGGTCGATCTGGACGTCGACAACTACGTAGCGGTCGACCTGGACACTGACAACTACGAAGCTGTCGACCTGGACACCGAAAACTACGTAGCGGTCGACCTGGACGTTGACAACTACGCAGCGGTCGACCTGGACATCGACAACTACGAAGCTGTCGACCTGGACACCGAAAACTACGAAGCTGTCGACCTGGACACCGAAAACTACGTAGCGGTCGACCTGGACGTCGACAACTACGCAGCGGTCGACCTGTACACCGAAAACTACGTAGCGGTTGACCTGGACGTCGACAACTACGCAGCGGTCGACCTGGACACCGAAAACTACGCCGCGGTCGACCTGGACACCGACAACTACGAAGCTGTCGACCTGGACACAGAAAACTACGTGGCGGTCGACCTGGACGCCGACATCTACGAAGCTCTCAACCTGGACTCTGAAACATACGCAGCGGTCAACCTGGACATCTCAGAAAGCGAGAAGTTAATTACTTGGTGTTTCATTATTTTCGATCAATTGACGATTATTCGGGTAATTGAGAATATTTTCAAACCAATTACCCATTTTTCTGAAAAATCGACATTATTTTTCGCTCAATTCACGATTATTTGGGTAATTGAGAATATTTTCAAACCAATTACCCATTTTTCTGAAAAATCGACATTATTTTTCGATCAATTGACGATTATTCGGGTAATTGAGAATATTTTCAAACCAATTACCCATTCCCGTAGTAAAAAACTCCATTGAATCGCCAATGGCAACCAATGGTCCTCATACGACTCCATTGTACAATGAATGGGGACCCATTGAGATTTTCGCATTTTTCAATGGCGTATAGGAACGACCATTGATCAGTGAATGGATATCCATTGAAAAGTCACCATTGCCCAATGACGTCCATTGGACAGCAAATGCGGATGAACCGAATGATCACCATTACTCAATGATGCCCATTGGAAAGTAAATGCGGATGCACTGAATGATCAGCATTACCCAAAGATGTCCATTGGAAACCGCGTCGCGTTAGTTCCGAGACTTGGCGAAAGATGTCGCAGGACGGCAACCCGCTGAACTCCCATACGGATTATGCGAAGAGTATGCTTATCTAGACGTGTGTGAGCACGGAATATTAGCAGAAGTCGGTGTCCAAAAAATCCATGCAAGGAGTTCTTGCCGACTGATGCCCATGGGATAATCCCTATTCCGTTTGAAATGGGGAAGTCAATCCTCATTGGAAAATCCTTATTCGATTTCAAATGGGGAATTCAATGGCGAAAATGTCCTTGCGCAATTCGGCATTCATCTCCATTGGTTATTTTGGCAATGGGGAATGGAAGGCGATTTTTCAATGGTGACGAATGGAGTTTTTTACTATATGAAAGAATCTTCATTGATTATCGCCATTTATTCCCCATTGCCAACAAAAACCAATGGAGATGAATGCCGAATTGCCTATGGGGATTTTCTTCATTGACTCCTCATAGGATAATCCCCATTCCGTTTCAAATGGGTAAGTCAATCCTCATTGGAAAATCCTCATCCGATTTCAAATGGGGAATTCAATGGCGAAAATCCCCTTAGGCAATTCGGCATTCATCTCCGTTGGTTATTTTGGCAATGGGGAATGAATGGGGATTTTCCAATGGCGACGAATGGAGTTTTTTACTACGGGTTTTTCTGAAAAATCGACATTATTTTTCGATCAATTGACGATTATTTGGGTAATTGAGAATATTTTCAAACCAATTAATAATTTTTCTGAAAATTCATATTATTTTTCGATCATTTAGCGATTATTCAGATAATTGAGAATATTTTCCAACCAATTACCCATTTCCTGATTAATTGATATTTTTATTCTACCAATTGCCGATTATGCGGATAATTGGAAATATTTTCAAACCAATTACACATTTTCTGATTAATTGATATTATTTTTTGACCAATTACCGATTACTGAGATAATCGGGAATTTATTTTTTCCCATTAATCATTGGCGAATAATTGATATTATTTTTCGACCAATTATCGATTATTTGGATAATTGAAATTTTTTTTTTTCCATTAACCACTTTTGGGTAATTGCAAATTCGGATTTGAAAATTATCAATTTTCAAAAAATTGATAATATTTACCGAAAATGCGCTTGAAAATATCATTACTGCCGATCTCTGATTGATAAATGTTGATCATTGTATAATTCGTAGTTACTTATTATTCAATGGGTATCCTTGGTAAATGCTGATCACTTCATCGTTAATCGCATTTGTGTTCCAATGAACATCTGTGGGAAATGCTGATCTTTCAGTTCATCCGCATTGACTTTCCAATGGACATCCTTGGGTAAAGCGGATCATTTCATTCATCAGCATTTACCTTCCCATAAACACCATTGGGCAATGCTGATCGCTCGATACATCCGCATAGGCTTTCCAATGAGCATCATTGAGTAATGATGATCATTCGATTCATCCGCATTTGATGTTCAATGGATAACCAATCACTGATCAATGGTCAGCCCTGTACGCCATTGACAAATGCGGAAATCTCAATGGGTCCCCATTCATTGTCCAATGCAGTCGTATGAGGCCGTTGCCATTGGCGATTCAATGGAGTTTCTTACTATGGGCGCATAACATTGCGTCATAACATTTCTCCCTAAACACCAAGTCAATCTTCCCACACAGCAATATGACGTCTGAAAGAATCGCTGTAGATTTCTTATGTAAGATTTGGACATCCGAATACATTTTCCGAAAGACATCTTAATGAGTTCCGAAAGTAGTCTTATGCGTCACTTTAAGGGATGATTTTGATATCTGTGAAAAGTTGTCTCGAAGATAACTTTTTCAGACTTCTCAAAAAAGATATCGTAAAGACTACTATTTCGAGTTTTCTTCACAAGACATCGTCAAGATAACTTTTTCAGGGTTCCTTTAAAATTATCAAAAATTAATTTTTTTCTTATTTCTATCGTTTGCAAAATTTTTTAATACGTATTTTTATTTATTTAGATAGTTACTGGACCGACTGTATTAAAAAAAAATTAGAAAAAAACTCGATTTCATCATTTCAATTTCATCTGCCTCCACGGGGATTCGAACCTGCGACCTGCCTATCTATCCTACTTGAGAACCTATCACGCTACCAATTACGCTACCGACTACTTATGAATTCTATTTACTTATATGATATGTCAGTGGTGAAATCCAAGAATTTAAACGGTTCCGATATGTATCCGAACAAATATTATCACGTAGTCTATCTGAATATGCGATTTCTAATAACTTTTTAGTATTCATTCCGAAGATCTCTTAAGGGGAGGTTCAACCCCCTCCGCCGCCTTTCCGCTCTCGTGAGTGCGAGAGAGATAGAGCTAAAACGTTTAACACATTTTTCGCGGAGATAACTTGATGGAATAAAAAAAGAATATAGTGGGGCCATGACCTGTACACATTAATTACGCAGGCGGCCCCACTAATCTTTTTTCATTTCATCAAGCTATCTCCGAGAAAAATGCGTCAAGAAATTTTTGAGGTTATGTTGACCTTTTTACACTCTTCTTAAGTAATTCTTATTTCAGACTTCTTCGGACTAACGTCTGCGAGATATCATACGTGTTGCTCTAGAAGTAGTCTTGAAAAAGAATTCGCGAGGAAGTATTTCTGGCTTTTTATTGGATGTCTTTTACGGAATATCTTGAAGATATCTTCTAAGGATATCTGACAGTTGATTTCATTCCGAAGATCTCTTAAGTTATTCTTACTTCAGACTTCTTCAGACTAACGTCTGCGAGATATCATACGTGTTGCTCTAGAAGTAGTCTTAAAAAAGAGTTCGCGAGGAAGTATTTCTGACTTTTGTGCTGTGTGGGTTGGTAGGAAAAAAATGTTGCTTACCAAAATTCAAAAACTTACATTTGTGAAATAAGAAAACACCATCCTGGAACTTTCTGGATCTTTTAAGTTCAGTACACGGTATTATATAAAAAAAGTTCAACCAAAAATTTAATGTTGAAAGTGGATTTTCACTATTTAAAAAAATTTTAAATTCTCCAAATTCATCATTTTACAAAAAAAATTTTGGGAATATTTTTTTTCGTAGGTACAAGTATACTCTTCAAGGCGAACCCAGAATGATTGTTTCATAACTATAATAGTTTTCGAGATATTCATTTTAATTTGTGTCCATTGGTAAAACTGTGTTTTATTAAAAACGAAAACTTCTGACCAAATTTCACCTAAATTAAAAGGGGTCGATTCCAACTTTTAGTCGATTTGACATGGAATTACTCGTATGTATACCGTTATAATTTGCAGCCCAATCATCGTCGAATTTATCTGTTTCTGCCACATCCCAGAGTTCCTCTTTTGTCTTATTTTTTTATTTTTTCCGTAGCCCAATGAGACCAGACGATCCTTCGTTGATGGGTCCATATCCGAATCCGTTGTGCATGCGTACGAAACTTTTTTCAATTTATCTATGCGTACGAGAGCCTCATTGTATGTATCTGTAGTATAAAACAAAAGTTATTTAATTCTAACTTTTTCAGATTAATAAAAATTTTTTATGAAATGTTTCTGAAGAATCAAAAGTCGAAGATACTCGGACAGACATCCAGATATCTGCGTTGACCCTCCGAAGTCTGCGTAGACATCTAGATGTCTATGTAGACTCTCCATAGGACCCTTCGGAGTCTGCATAGACATCTAGATGTCTATATAGGATCTCCCTAGGACCCATTGGAGTCTGCGTAGACAACTAGATGTCTATGTTGACTCTCCGTAGAACCCTTTGGAGTCTGCATAGACATCTAGATGTCTATGTTGACTCTCCATAGGACTCTTCGAAGACTGCGTTGACATTTAGATGTCTATGTAGACTCTCCGTAGGATCCTTCGGAGACTGGGTAGACATCTATATGTCTATGTAGACTCTCCGTAGGACTCTTTGGAGTCTGCTTAGACATCTAGATGTCTTTGTTGACTCTCCGTAGGACCCTTCGGAGCCTGCAGTAACATTGAAAAGTTTAGATTTTTTTCTTACGTGCACCTCCTTTGATTTCAACATCCCAGACTGGCCAATCTTTGGGTGGTGACAATTCCTCGCAGCTGGATACATTTTTGTGCATCATGATCTCGTTTCTGGCAAAACGTGGTGTTTCAGCTATTAACATAAAAACGTAAAATCGTATATAATCATGCAAAATGGCCAATGTTGTATTGCATGCATGCAGGCATTAATAGATTAATATTTTAATTTATTGCATATCTATTTTATTATATTATTGTATTTTGATATATGAAATTGAATAAAAATACTTCCGTTTCATTACTGAGGATCCGTTCATGTCGAAACAACCGCGAAAATATACGTTTTTTAGTAAGTCCAAGATGAGACACGTTTTTTTTACGCTTCGATTATGTTTTTTTCTCAAAATACAATTGATGGTAAAATTATTAGATTCGGCGAAAATTCACACAATAAAGTTTTAAAAAACGTATTTGAGAGCAATGTACCGGTCGAGACTTCAATGAGGTTATGCTTCGCAAACGCCAAAACCTGTATTCCAATGGGGAGTCCCGATTTGGGGAATCCGTAGCAAATCCCGATAGCGAAATCCATAGGGACTCCCGATTTGGGGAATCCGTAGCAAATCCCGATAGGGATACCCATCGGGCACCCGATTTGGGGAATCCGTAGCAAATCCCGATAGGGATACCCGTTGGGACGCCCGATTTAGGGAATCCGTAGCAAATCGTGATAGGGATACCCATAGGGACACCCGTTTTGGGGAGTCCATGCCAAATCCCGACAGGGATTTGATGGGACGTAGGGTGTCCCTATCGAAATTTATGCTTGGGAAGCTTAATATACACTTAATAAAATAAAAACAATCCGATCCCTCTATTCATTAGTTATCCATGTAAAAAAAACTTAAAAATTGTCGGCCCGCACCGTAATATTTCCCCTTAATGCCGTCTCCTCTTTCCCTTTTCTGTTCACAATTACATTATTTTTAGTATCACCACATTTTTTACTTTGAACAAAGATAACACAAACGCAAAGTTGAAAAAAAGCTTCAGATTTTTTCTTTTTTCATTTGACTGACGATAACTTCATTTTAAAAAGCGGAAACAAACTTTTTTGCGAGCGTCCTTTAAAGCAGAAGATTGCAGCTTCAAACTGTTTTTTGAATTTTTTTCTTCGACTATGTTTGACCGGAAACAGCCGGAATACAGATTTCAAGACGAGACGAGGCGAGATTTCGAGACGAGACGAGATCTCGAGACAAAGCGAGATTTCGAGACGAGACGACATCTCGAGACAAGGCGACATTTCGAGACGAGACGAGGAATTGGTCTCGTCTCGCGGCGACGAGACGAGATTTTTGAAAATCTCATCTCGGCCAAGTCTCTTCTCGTCTCGTCTCACGGCATCACTGACTCAGAGTAAGTAGAGCTGGGAATTTACTCAGAGCAAAGTATTCTGGGTACAGTGAAATTTCTATGCCTCTAATAATTCTGAGCACCTTCAGCGTCTTCGATGCTCGGTAAGGGAGCGGGGAGCTTGTTGTAACAGAGGCAAGTAATGACACTCAATTTTGACCGTGAATTTAAACCATTTTTACTTTCAATTTTGAGCTGAATGTCCTTCTCATAACGCGAGGCATCGAAGCAAGAGGACGTGCATACAAGCTCTGTTTCGGCCAGGTATCGTAAAAAAATTAATTACAAAATTTTGATTTTAACTGTAAAAATTAAATTAGTTGTTCATTGTGTTTTCATTGTTACAATGTAAATTTAACCGGGTTTGATTTGCTTTTTTAAAAATATTCTTCTAAAATTTCTGCGGAAATTAAAAACACAATACGTGAAAAAGTAAATGCAAAATATGTCCTAACTATGACTTAATTACCGGAATAATTCTCAAAAAACTACCAAGAAAAGGAATAATGTTTCTCACAAATTTATTCAATGTCATCATACGCATATCGTACATACCCAGTCAGTGGAAAGTCGAACAAGTAATTATGATTCCAAAATCCGAAAAACCACCGATCTCTGTCACATCCTATAGGTCCATAAGCCTCTTGCGCATTGTATTTAAATTATTTGAAAAGCTGTTTTTGGAAATAATGAAAAATACCATTATTGTACTAATTCCTGAACATCATTTTCGGTTCAGGCCTAAACATTCAACAGCGGAACAAGTGAACAGGGTATTCAACGTGGTAGCGAACGCACTCGAGGAAAAAAAGTAGTGTTCTGCGGTCTTCCTTGACATTGAACAAGCCTTCGACAAACTGTGGCACACTGGATTGCTATACAAAATTAAAATATTACTGCCACAGTTCTACTTACTTTTAAAATAACATTTGCATAAGCGGAAGTTCCAAGTGAGATATGGCACGGTATATTCTGAATTCTTCCCCATTAATTCGGGAGTTTTTCAAGGAAGCATTCTAGGCCCGGTTCTCTACACACTCTTCACATCTGATCTTCCTGAAGGACAAAACACCTCCACAGCTACGTTTGCCGACGACACCGCCTTACTGCTGGTGCATGAAAATCTAGATACAGCCTCAAGAATACTCCAAAATGAACTGAACAACATTAAAAGTTAGTTGAAAAGATGGAAAATCAAAGCCAGCGTTGGGCAATTGGTTCATATTACTTTCACAATGAAAAAAAAACTGCCCTGCAGTCAAAATAAGCGGTCAATTCCTTCTACGGGTTGAAGAGGTGAAATACCTGGGTATGCATCTTGATAAAAGATTAATCTGGGCAAGTTATATAAAAAAAAAAGAAAAAAAAGGAACTCGAATTAAAATTTAAGAAGATGTACTGGCTAAGAAGCAAGAAATCCAAGCTATCATTGTATAACAAGCTCATGGTATACTCAACCGTACTCGAATCGATTTGGACATATATTATGGAATACTACTCTGGGAAACCACCAGCAACTTCAATATTGAAATCCTACAAAGATTTCAATCCAAAACGCTCAGAACGATAACGAATGCTCCCTCCCGTGTGGAAATTTTAGTAGGGGATTCATAGGGGCCCGATTAACTTTCCCGAATAAATACAGGGGCCTGACAAGGAAACCCGTTCAGGTCCCGTAAGGGATTGTCCCACTTTATTAAGCGGGGTCCTTAAAAGATTCCCGATCGGTACCCTTAAAAGATGCGGTATCGGGGCCCTTAAAAGATGCCGTATCAGGGCCCTCAAAAGATTCCGTATTGGGGCCCTTAAGAGAGAATTATTTATTTTTTCCATATATTTATCATTTATTACGATAAAATTCAATTCTTCTATATTCACAATTGATAGTTCATAAGGGTCAAGAAACAAAAAAAAATTTAAAGAAAAAAAATTTTGCCCTCAGTGGGGTTTGAACCCGCGACCTTCGTTTTTACGCAAATCCTCAAATTCAGCATGAATTAAATAAAAAAAAAAAATATAGATAATTTGAAAGTTCATGAATTTTTCTGACTGATTTAGTTGTCTTGCATATTCGCGGACCCTAGAATATGGACGAGACCAGACTGGGATTTGAAAGAGACTGGGACGCTAACCACTACACCACCGACTACTTTTGATATACTGATGTAAATATTAAAGTATTAAAATTCCCAAAAAGTCGAATTAAAAATAATCACAAAAATTCAAAATGCAGAAAAAATCGTAAAAATCTGAAATTTAAAAAAAAAGGAGAAATCACACAAGCCAAGCCAAAAATTTTGCGTCGTTAATTTTTAAAGACCAAGCCAAACTAAAAAACTTGGCGTGCAGGGTTAAAAAAAATAAACCCGGGAGGTACTGAAGGATTTTCACGAGATAAGATAGAAAATCATTATACCTACTCATATATTGATAACACAGATTATTATTACTCGAATTGTCAAGTACAGTAAACGATCAGATAACTTGACCGCTCGCATAACCTAACTCGTTGCCATGGCAACATATTCGCATATCTTAACTCCCTCTATGACCATTTCTTCCCACTTCAAACCTTTCACCGGCCGCGAAAGATCTATGAGCATGCGTATTGCGTATTGCGTATACCTGAGTATGAGAATAAGGGGAAAGTTAAGTTATGTGAACGTTTCCGGTCCTGTCGAGTTAAGTTATCTGATCGTTTACTGTAGTTTGCTTACGAATACTGACGCATTGTTTGCAATGACCGTTATGAGATTTTTTTTATTTAACCGTAATTAGAGTATCGCTCTTTATATGGTTAATGAGAATCATGAATGTCCTGATACAATTGCTCAATGATCACGTGCATCTACGACAATCATCGTAAATCCAGGCCTGGTCACATTTCCGTGTACGTCGTGAATGTCATCGGCATTCAATAGTTAAGATAAGTATTCGATATTTAAATGATTAGCCGTTAAGAGAGGAGGATAAAAGATAAATTGTTATGAAAATAAAATAATGTTACATATATTGCACCGGGAAAGTTTATGACAAAAGAAGTAGCAACGATATTTTCGATTATTGCAACCATTATGTGCAATGATGCTACTATGTTTTACCAAATTCGTACATAACAAAAGGCCAATAGAATATTTTCCACTATTCCAGAAATAATGATAATATTGTTCTTTCATTTAATTATAAGCAGTGTAAAAGATTATTCTCAATGAATTTTTTTCATAGTTACTCACTAGTTTACTCGGCCGTTACGTCTTCTGTTTATTCTCATGATTGCTTACTAGTGCACTTGATCAATTGTTTTCTTTTTCATTCTCTAGTTCATTCACTCCTTCGTTAAACGATAGAGGCGCTTGGAGGTTTTTCCTCGCCGAGCTTATTGGTTTTTAACTCTGCACGCCAATTTTTTTAGTTTGGCTTGGTCTTTAAAAATTTACGCACGCAAAATTTTTGGCTTGGCTTGTGTGATTTCTCCTTTTTTTTTAAATTTCAGATTTTTACGATTTTTTCTGCATTTTGAATTTTTGTGATTATTTTTAATTCGACTTTTTGGGAATTTTAATACTTGGCGTCCTTTTTTTACTTTTTAAAAGTATTTTGTGATTGATTTCGCTTCTTTTTGAATATTTTTTCGATAACATCTCTCCTCGTAGAAGTCATTTGCATCAATTTTGTTTAAAATGATGTTGAGTTAGTTGAAAATATAAGGAAAACAATGAACAAGAGTGCATTAGACTTGTCTATGTCCACTTTTGCAGACTTTCGCAGACTATCACACACACTTGCATACACTCGCACACTCTCATACACTTTCGCAGACTGTCGCACTCTTGCACACACACGCACACTCTCATACATTGTCGCATACTCTCGCACACACTTGCAAACTCTCGTAGACTCCACTCGGACACAATAACATACCCTCGTGCATCCTCATATACTCTCGCCAACTCTCGCACATATTCGCGCACTCTCGCACACACTCGCACACTCATCCAGGTTCTAAAAAAAATTTTTTTTGTGGCACAGTTTTTAAGTTATTGATTTTTAAATGCTCTATCTACGGATAGTGGAGCGAGAGAAAGCGCGACCTGCACACACTCATATTTTCTCACTACCACATACAAGCCTCTCTCTATAAAGTCGTATCACATCGCTCAAACACGGGCTTGTATATCTATAAAAAGAAAATTCGAGTCTCGAATGACCACCTTAATATAAATTTAGACCCGAAATAGCGGCCACCCTGATATACGTCGTATAATTACATATATAAATATGAACAAAATTCGAATCTCGAAGGACCACCCTAATATAAATTGACAATGAAACATGAAATAATGACCACCCTAACATACATAGTATATAAATTATATAAATACATATTCAAATATAGACAAAATTCGAATCTCGAAGGACCACACTAATATAAATTGACAATGAAACATGAAATAACGACCACCCTAACATACATAGTATATAAATTATATAAATTTAAACAAAATTCGAATCTCGAAAAACGTCCACCTCGAAATCGAATCTGGAATTACGACCACGCTAGTATGTATCGTAGATGGTAACAAAAATGTTATAGATATAGAGCCCGTGTATAAGCATTTCAGTTATACGTATAGATATAGAGACCGTGTATAAGAGTGTGACCGGTTGAAGAATTTTTCTGATGATAAATATTCGGATTAATTCCCCGAATATCATGCTATCTCAGCATCGCGTGGGCGGAAAAAAAAATAATGGTATCAATGGAAAGCTAATTTTTTTTTAAGAAAAGTATATTCGTAAATGTTAAAAAAGTTGTCGTGTTTTTTAGTAATATCGAATTGAAGTGTAAAAGAGGCGTGAATTGAGGCATATTCGCGTATATAAGAGTGCGCGGCGTCTCGACTGAGATCTCTCAGTTTTTTTAATACTTGGCGTCGAGTCGCTGCCGCGACTCTTGATATTTATGGAACACAGGTCGAGAAACAAATCAGTACCAAAATAGTATTAGGAATTTATTTTCATTACCCGAAAGCCAATTTTGGTTCAACTTGTCTTTAAACTAAATTAATAAAAATCAAATATTGAATCAGATGAGTAATAATAATGATAATAATAATAATAATAATAATAATAATAATAATAATAATAATAATGATATTAAATAATAATGAATATTAAATAATAATGAATATTATCACTTAATTTATATTGTCTAAGTATCCTTTTTAGTAATATGAAGTAATTACTTCATATATTGACCGGTCTCTAGCTTAATTTACCTATAAAGCCCTGGCTTAAATATATAATCAAAAACTTATTGAAACCTGACCAGGCCCTGTCTTGATTTACTCATAAAGCTTTCGTTCAAATATATAATGAAAAACCTATTGAAACTAGACCGGGCCCTGCCTTCATTCACCTATCAAGCCCGATTGAATTTTGAACTGAAAAACCTATTTAAACTAGATCGGGCCCTGCCTTGATTTACCTATCAAGGCCTTATTGAATTTTAAACTGGAAACCTATTTAAACCAGACCGGGCCCTGCCTTGATTTCCCTATCAAGGCCCTATTGAATTTTGAACTGGAAAACCTATTTTATCCAGACCAGGCCCTGCCTTGATTTACCTATCAAGGCCCTATTGAATTTTAAACTGGAAACCCTATTTAATCCGGATAGGGCCCTGCCTTGATTTTCCTATCAAGGCCCTATTGAATTTTAAACGGGAAAACCTGTGATTGCCTCATCGGGGCCTTTTCAGGCTGTACCCGGGAAAATCATATCAGAGTTTCCACATTTGAGCCGACCTGAGCCCTGATTATTATCAGGGCTTCCCTAACTATATTTTTTACACAGGCTGGTACGTCTCCAACGCCACGCATGACAATGACCTCGGAATTTACACAATGAGAAATACGGCCAAAATACAAAGCACCATAGCTACGAAATGCGTATCGACCAACATACAAACCAGCTAGCAATGCAACTACTCGACAGAAATCGCATCATATGTAAATTAAAAAAAATACAAACCGTTAGACCTTCGGCAACGATTCGATCATTAGAAAACAAAATGTAATGAAAATGAAAATTAAACCACGTACAAACCAACCGTAGCGTGCATCGATGGATGCAACTACCTTTACTTACTTTCTTTAATAATCGCCTCAACGAAATTATTTATTGTTATGGAACATAAGAGCTTATAATTATAAATAAATAAGAAAAAAAGTAAACATCATGAGCCAATGGGGCAATTTTTAACAAAATACAGGGGCATGTTGTAATACACTGAGAGAAAAACTCGTGGTAATTACTACAAACGACAATAGTAAAACCGATTATAATAACAGAGAACATATTTCATGGTTAGATTAGCCATAATATGGTTGAGTTTACTATAAGCGCGAAATAACATTGAAAATGCAATTTTGAAGGTGTTTATAAATATCTAATATGCGCGAGGCTACCATTATTATTGTTAAACCCGCTAAGATAAGTACATAATTCATTAAACACATTCATTTAATTATCAATAATATATAACAATCGTCGCATTTATTATTATTTGTTTGGTGCAAACCTTTTTAATCTTGTTTCGTGACGCTACTATTCTTATAGTCACTTCTAATTCTTGGTCATTCAAGTTTACAACAGCGGTACGGTTGAGATCAACATTGTTAAAATGTATGTTAAATGCAGGCATGGCCTGAATTGGCAGGGACAATTGTTGTTCTTTGTCTACTGTTATTTTTGAAAGCATTCCACTATAAAATATAGACGTCGCGTTACAGAAACATGTTACATGTTTATACGAACTAAACAACATAATGCTATGGTAAATTAGAATGATCATGGGAGATGTGTGTTACAAAATCAGTGCATGGTTATCGGTACACTATAATAGTGGCTACATTCTGCACTCAGGTTACTGAAATACCTATTCACCCGTTATCTCATACGATATTATCTGCAGATTTGTCAGTTCACCAAAAGTCCGGTAGGCGGCTTCCTTTCGCACAAACGAACTTTCCCCTCGACGTCTATAAGGTCTCCAAGTTCGTCTATGTTTGATATCCTTACTTATGTATGGATATTTAATACTTTGCGGCAAAACGCAAGATGGTCGAATCCAAAAAGGATTCCCATCAAAAGAGTCTATTTTCTTTTACACGGAAAAACGACTCACACAGAAAAAAGAGATGGTGTGGCCAGTGGCAACCAACTAGTTTGTACGATATACTTCAAGCAACTAGTTGGTTGGGGCAACCATTTTCGTGGTTACCGTAACTATATTATTGGTTGCTAAATACCCAACTAATAAAAAGTTGGTTGTGGGAACCACGAGAATGGTTGCCCCAACTAACTAGTTGCTTGAAGCATATGTTACAAACCATATGGTTGCCACAACCAACTCGTTTTTTCCGTGCAGCATAGAAACTGGCATTGACGCGTGTCTGTATGGAATTTCAACAATATGATTCTTCCAAACTTCACGCCCATGAAACGAGGTTGGGATATCAGTGCTCAACGTCGACTATTAACTAACCGCTAATTTATATTTCATGTATCCCCCACGGGAATTTATATATTTTTAATATACGCAAAATATATGTGGATATATTTCGAATATATGTACATATATTTTTAATCCACACATATATGTTCCATATATATTAGCATATATTCTTAATATATGCTGATATATATGCAACATATATGAGAGATAGGTGTGATTCACATATATCTCTCGTATATTCTACATATATTCTTAATATATGCTGATATATTTGCAACATATATGAGAGATAGGTGTGACTCACATGTATCTCCCATATATTCTACATACATTCTTAATATATGCTACCATATATGCTACATATATGGTAGCATAACTAACTAACTAACATAATATTTATTTAATCATTTAAAGTTATTGTATTCATACTTTTCATTATTATTTACATGATAATGTTTATCCCGCGAGAACAAGCGATCGGGCGCCTGCCACACGTTCGTAACGTATAGGCAGCGTCGCGATAGTTTCCAGACTCGCCGCGAGATGTCGCAGAGTGGCAACCGCTGAACCCCTATACGGAGGATGCGACGAGTATGCTTATAAAGGCGGGCCACAGTAGGAGAAAAGCCCAAAAACCTGGCCAAAACCCCAAAAAATAAATTTTCGAAATAGGGTCAGTTGAGTAGTCATTCAGGTAGAGGACTAGTAACTGCATTCTATTGTGGAAGGGAAAGCCCTTTAAGTGTATACCTACGCCGCAGCGTCAGTTGGCAGTTAGTGTTCGTGAAGAGTGTACGTGTCACGCGCTGAACAGACGAAAATAACGCTGACTTCAAAAACCCATAACTTTAAAGTGACGGGTTTAATTTCAATTCTGCAACATGGATACGACTTCTGGAGGTATGTAGAACATATTTTTACATCGGTTGAATCTAAACTTTATGTATAAATTATTGAAATGTAGTATAGCCTTCGGCATAAATAAAATTGAATAATTTTGAAAACTTATATTTTCAACGGTCCGAAAAGTTATATATTTTGTCACATTTTGCAAAGCTCCTAGTCTCGGCCTTTAGTTTAATGTATAAGCTTTCGAAATTTACAAGAGTTACCTGCGGAAAACGTGCGTCTTGTCCGTTATGATTTTTTTCGCATCGTGCGGTAGCCGAGCGTGCACGCGGCACTATTGAGCAGCCTCTGCGCCTCTACCTGAGAATGGGTGAAGTAGCATCATAACGGACAAGACGGCTGTTATACGCTTGAAATAAATTATTTTAATATATATGTATGTGTATATATATATATATATATATATATACATATTAAAATCAACCACATAAAAATTTCTTAAATATGAATAAAATGTTATAACATTCAAATAAAATATTTGAATATATATACATATATTATATAGTAAGCAAAGCTTTCTTTTAACCAAATCCATGTCAATATTTTCTGTCTAATTTTTTTAAAATTATTTCAATTATTGCGGTTATTTATTTGGTAAAATAATGTACATTGTTCAAGTTATTGTATTAATTGAAAATTTTATCTCTTCCTTTAACACCAATTTTCTACAATTTTATTTCTTTATTACAGGATCCGGTTACAAAGAATTGGTGCTGACAAGGAAAGAAGTATTTCTGATAATCAGCGAGCATTTATCCGATAAATTCGCTTCCTGGATCGAATTTATGGTAGAAAAAATTTCCAAGGACACCGGACGTACAGTTGTAGTGCCTGAGGACTCGAAACAGACTTTTTCGATACTCTTCAATCAAATGAGAACGAGGTGGCAACAAGCTCACAGAAAATCCTGTGTATTTTTCAAGAATAACGGTGAATGGCTTAGCAAGCAGGTATGTTTTGCCGCACCTACAGACACTGTAGTAACAAGCCCGGGTAATACGGGCGGCCGCCCGTCCCTTGAGTTTACAATGTCCAGTGAAAGATCTAAACGAAGGAAGACCCAAGATATTCGTACATCGTTCAACTCGGTCGAGTTAGCATACGCTACTCAGATGAGCCTTCGCTCTTCAGGACAATCCGACGCCGCAAAAGTTATTAAGGACGTAACAATGACGAGTCCTTTAAGAGCTTCCAAGTATCGTAAAGCTTGCTCAGCAACGGATGAAATTACTTTATCCGAAGAGGCTGCACTTTCCGCTATGATTGAATATAAATTCTCCAAGAGTACTTACCAGGGAATGAGAAGATTAGGGAAGGCAAATAACTGTAAGCTATATCCGTCTTACGAAAAAGTGATGAAAACAAAAAAGCGTTGTTATCCACCACGTGATGCAATCAGGATTACAGAGAGTAGTGCAGAAGTCCAACTACAGGCACTATTAGATCATACAGTTGAACGTATTTTACTCGTCCAAAATGTACTCATTCAAAGATTGACTCCAGATAATGTTCGTAAAATGGACTTGATTTGCAAGTGGGGTTACGATGGAAGTTCTGGGCAAAGTGAATATAAGCAGACGTTCAGTGATGACAGCAAATCTGATGCGCATGTATTCTTCACTTCAGTCGTGCCATTACAACTCGTGTGTTATGATCAACAATCGAAGGAAGAAATAGTTGTTTGGAAGAACCCCAGACCCTCGCCTCCACGATTTTGTAGAC
Organism: Alloplasta piceator; assembly: GCA_946863875.1. NCBI lineage: Eukaryota > Metazoa > Arthropoda > Insecta > Hymenoptera > Ichneumonidae > Alloplasta > Alloplasta piceator. The sequence goes on from OX333079.1 coordinate 27,092,314, forward strand.
CGCTTAGACTACTGTTTCTACGCGAAGACACAGAGTCAACACTTAATGAAGTCCAAATTGTTGAAGAACAAATAAAGTCACTTCGTCCATTCGAAAGTGTAATAGATGGAAAAGAAATCTCCGTAATGTACAAGTTGTTGTTCACCATGATAGATGGTAAAGTTTGCAACGCTGTATCATTGACGAAATCTGCTCAACGGTGCTATTTGTGTGGAGCAACCAGCAAAGATTTTAATGCCATCGACACTGTATTGCAAAGGGAAATCAATGAAACAAATTTGAAGTTCGGATTGTCGACGCTGCATGCGTGGATACGGTGCTTCGAGTATTGCTTACACGTGTCTTACAAACTCGGCATTAAAAAACGGCAAGCTCGAAGTGCCGAAGAGAAAAAAATTACCCAGGAACGCAAGAGGGCCATTCAAGAAGGATTCAAGAAGCAATTGGGTCTAAATATCGATCGCCCAAAGCCTGGATACGGCAGCAGCAATGATGGCAACACAGCTCGGCGATTCTTTGAAAATTCGACGGTTTCCGCTGCGATAACGGGGGTCAACGAAGAAGTAATTAAACGCTTGTACGTAATCCTACAAGTTATATCGTGTGGCCACGAGATAAACTGTGAAAGATTTGAACAGTATGCTATTGAAACGGCAAGAAAGACCGTTGCATTATACCCTTGGTACTCCATGCCTACTTCGGTGCACAAACTATTAATTCATGGTCCAGTGATAATAACTCATGCTCTATTACCAATCGGCCAGATATCCGAAGATGCTCAGGAAGCTCGAAACAAAGACATCAAACGATATCGAGAAGATATTGCGCGAAAAAGTTCCAGGGTTAAAACTATGGAAGATATTTTTCATCGGCTCTTAGTTACTTCTGATCCGTACATTTCAAGTGTCAGAATACTACCACAGAAGAAGCTGAAGAGTTTGTCGCCGGAAGCTGTAGCGATGTTGATCGTTCCTAAAGTGACTGCTGCAGCAGACGAATTTTGCGCCGAGATTGAAGCCGTGCCGGGAGTTGTAATAGATACAAACTCGGATAATGATTCTGACTCCGACTCCGACTCCGATTACGATTTTGATTAAGCATAAAATTTTCTATTTTTGAAACGTTCCGTATGTATTTTGGAAATAAAAATAATAATTGCGTAGAATACACTGTTCACGTTTATTTTATTATGATGATTTTTTTTTATATATTAATTTATCTATTTAGCAGGATACTCGGCCATTTTGTTTATAACAATTTGCTGTAAGCTCTTTGTCGCAAGTTATAAACAGTAGATATCGGATTGGTAATCAGCGACCTTGAAAACCCGTATATACCAATTTTTGTCAACATCTGGTAACTTTTTAACGTTTATGTCGGCCATATTGGATCGGCCATTTTTTTACGATAATTTGGCTTTCGGATTCGTAATCAGCGACCTTCAGAACCCGTAAATACCAATTTTTGTCGACATCTGGCAACTTTTTAACATTCATGTCAGCCATATTGGATCGGCCATTTTGCTTACGATAATTTGGCTTTCAGATTCGTAATCAGCGACCTTGAAAACCCTTGCAAGCCAATTTTCATCCCCGTCAAAGGTCATTTGAGGTTTTGGCCAGGTTTTTGGGCTTTTCTCCTACTGTGCAGGCGCGAGAACGGAATATTAACAGAAGTCCGGCGTAAATGAAGCCATATGAGGAGTTCTTGCCGGCTTTTCATGAACTCGTACTTTTGTATTTGATTCTCCTAGAGAATTTCCGATTTTTCGGAAATTCCTACACGGGTATCGCATGTTCAACCCATATTTGGGATGTATGCAGCCCACTTTTCAACTACATTTGGAATACATGCAACATATATTTAATCTATATTTCAGATGTATGCACCATTTATATAAAATATATATATTGTATGTATGTGTCGTACATTTTACATATATCTAAAATATATTTTAAATATATTTTATATATACCTAAAATATATTTCAAATACCTTTAAGATATACGTACATATGCGAAAAGCGGCAAAATCTATCCAGATAAATATATTACACATCTATAAAAAATATATTTTAAATATATTCATTTATATACGGTAATTATATTTTGAATATATTTCGTACGCAATTTTGCATATATTTTAAATATATAAATTTCCGTGTGGGATTACCGTCAAGTATATAACAGTAATGATTATCATACACACTATTGCTGAGTACAACTATATGCTTTCAACTAAATGAGAATCATTGCTTTCTATCGCTAATATGCAAAACGATTCGAAATTTGATGCATAATAGAAAGTATAACCATCCCACACAGCACAAAAGTCAGGAATACTTCCTCGCGAACTCTTTTTTAAGACTACTTCTAGAGCAACACGTATGATATCTCGCAGACGTTAGTCTGAAGAAGTCTGAAATAAGAATAACTTAAGAGATCTTCGGAATGAAATCAACTGTCAGATATCCTTAGAAGATATCTTCAATACAAAGCCAGAAATACTTCCTCGCGAATTCTTTTTCAAGACTACTTCTAGAGCAACACGTATGATATCTCGCAGACGTTAGTCCGAAGAAGGCTGAAATAAGAATTACTTAAGAAGAGTGTAAAAAGGTCAACATAACCTCAAAAATTTCTAGACGCATTTTTCTCGGAGATGGCTTGATGAAATGAAAAAAGATTAGTGGGGTCGCCTGCGTAATTAATGTGTACAGGTCATGGCCCCACTATATTCTTTTTGTATTCCATCAAGTCATCTCCGCGAAAAATGTGTTAAACGTTTTAGCTCTAACTCTCTCGCACTCACAAGAGCGGAAAGGCGCGGGAGGGGGTTGAACCTCCCCTTAAGAGATCTTCGGAATGAATATTAAAAAGTTATTAGAAATCGCATATTCAGATAGACTACGTGATAATATTTGTTCGGATACATATCGGAACCGTTTAAATTCTTGGATTTCACCACTGACATATCATATAAGTAAATAGAATTCATAAGTAGTCGGTAGCGTAATAGGTAGCGTGATAGGTTCGCAAGTAGGATAGATAGGCAGGTCGCAGGTTCGAATCCCCGTGGAGGCATATGTAAATAAATAAAAATACGTATTAAAAAATTTTGCAAACGATAAAAATAAGAAAAAAATTATTTTTTGATAATTTTGATGGAACCCTTAAAAAGTTATCTTGACGATGTCTTGTGAAGCAATCTCGAAATAGTAGTCTTTACGATATCTTTTTTGAGAAGTCTGAAAAAGTTATCTTCAAGACGACTTTTCACAGATATCAAAATCATCCCTCAAAGTGGCGCATTTGACTACTTTCGGAACTCATTAAGATGTCTTTTGGAAAATGTATTCGGATGTCCAAATCTTACATAAGAAATCTACAGCGATTCTTTCAGACGTCATATTGCTGTGTGTGATGTAAGTAATGAGAATGCAATGCTTTTAATAGTTTCTAGCATTTCATGCATGGTAAGGAGACAAATTGTTGCAATTGCCTTACAGAGATGATCGGTGTGGTGACGAAAATATGGTTTATTTTACAATGTTTTTTCATATTAGGTCAACCATAAATTATAGACGTTGCGTCAGGGAAACAGATTTTATAATTGAAATATGGTTGACGTCGCCATACATTTTTCTCAGTGCATGTTACAACTGGCCCCGTGTGCGTGTATTGTTTTCTGTTCTATAATAAGTGTGTATGTATTTATATGTATAATATTATAACAGATAGTAATATAGTGATTACAAAGTATTACAAATTATTTGCGAATTTTTCGCATTCTTTTATTCTTCTTTACCCTAATACTGCCCAAAAAAATATGCTAAGTTATTGACAATAACTTTTTATTTTATTATTGTATTGTATTTTGTTTAGAATGGAAGACTACATGAGAAAATGCGAGAGAGGATGAAAAACCCCAAGATATATATGAATCGGCAGCAACTGAAGTTTTGGAAAGAACCGTCAGCATACGATAAGCAGTCAAAATTTTCGATCATAAATAAATTTAAGATCAAACAATTAATAATAATAATTGTTAAAAATTAATTAATGTTACCTTAAAAATCACCTTAATTAAATAAATTATAATATATTAAATAGTTAAATTAAATTTTTAAAATCAATTTGACTTTCTTATTCAAAAAAATTTTCATTATTCAATTAAAATAGGTAATTTCTCATCGAACCATTCATTGCAGCTTCCAATTAAAAAACTATTGATTATGCTATCTTTGTCCAGTTAAAATACTCCAGCTATTTAAAATCTAATTGAGCAGGTCAACTTCCAATTATTTTCAACCACACATGTTTTTGTTAAACGGGTGCATATAATTGTAATTAAATAAAATTGGTTTAATTCTTAAGTTTAAATATCTCAAAATTTAACATTCAAATTTATTATCATATTCATATTTATTTATCGTATCGATCCTAAAGTATTTATGATATTTGTAATAAGTTTTATGTTGATCATTTGTAGTAAAAAAATATGATCATTATAAGAATGATCACGATGTGGATAATTCATGGATAATACATGACTGATAACCAATAAAAATGTGTTCTTTCTTATAAATGTTACCAGTTTTTTCATTGTTACTACTTGTGACGAGTCTGTTACAATTAGCCCCAAACGTGGGGTAAGTTGTAACGACTCCCATTTCGACAAAAAGTGTCTGGTGTAAAAGATGGGTAAATAATTTAAATTATTTTTTATTTGTAATTAGTGCTCAAATATATACTTTACACACCACCCCACTCATAATAATAAAAGTACACTGGACTGCCAGTGTAACGAACAGAACGTTACAACAAGCCCCCTCACTCCCCTATTTTGTCCATCGAATTCGATTTGTAATTTCAACGGAGAACGAAGGTTTAAGATTTTGAAAAATCATCGATTATAAATTCTATCGGTAAAATCAACCGGTATGAGTTCTGCTATTGGCTAAATTCGAAAGTTTTGTCTTGTTTTTTTATCGCTGAAACGAAATCCAGAAAACGACGTAGCTTTTGTATGATTATGTTTCACGCAAAGCTAAAAATTTTATTAAAAAAATGAAATCCCATAACTTTTTTGCAGAAGAAAATTGAATCTTCTTTGCGTACATTTCTCTCCGAAGTCATTGGCAATTCATTGTATTGGGAACTGAGAAATCTTTCGATTTTCAATTTCATAATCGGAATACGTAACAAATCAAAAATCGTGAAAACGTGCCACTCTTTGAGAGCGTTCTAACTCGAGTTTCCTAAGGAAATTAAAGATTCGTTCTCGTTTTAAATCGATGTTTTTCGACGTCGCGAGCTGCGATGGTTCACGAAGCGGCGACCAAGCATCACCATCACATCTCTCTACCCTCGAGGGATTTGTATTTTCTTTTTGGCTTGTTTTCTTTTCTTCGTTTTAAAGAGTCTTCTCGTTGATGTGCTTTCGCGAGCAATCTTTTCTCTCACGTACGAAAAATCGAGGTCGTGGGACTTTGCTCGAGCGTAAACGAGACCAAGCGAGAAATCGACTTTACGTGGCTCTCAGGCTCGCACGAGAAATATCAAAAGACAGAAAAGAGAGGGACGGACCGAGAGATAGAGATAGAGAGAGGGAGAGAGAGAAAATCCACGAGATTCTCTCTGATCCGCGAGATCGCGAACAGAATGAACAGAGAAAAGAAGAGCGAGCGAGCGAGAGAGAGAGAGAGAGAGAGATAGTCGAGGCGTTCGACTCAATGGGTGTGTAAAAGGCAATGGGTTTAACGTAACGCGACGTAACTGTCTGAGGCGCGGCGCCAACTCGGCGCGAGCGGGTGAACTGATGGCCGCTATCGTATCTTCGAATGAATCGATTCTCCCACTTCGACAGTTTTCTTTGCTTTCAGTACTAAATATATATATGTATGTACTAAGACCATTGAAAAAAAACACGTTTTTCTTCGATTGCCCTTCTCATCGAGGATTATTGTGCCTCTCACCTAAAAATAGAACTCGCATATTTTTTCGCGATTTTTTTGACTCCCACGTCGATTAAAACTTTGCTAAAAAAAGGATTTTTCGGAATTTCAAAATTTAGATATCCAAAAAAAATTTTATGCACAGGGGAGAGTGGGTTACACAGGTCCACTTTGATGATGTTGACGTTTGCATCGTTTAAATGCAACGAAAATAGTTTATATTTAGAAAAATTTATTTCTCCTTAAAAGTTTCTAAAAATCCTGCAAATTGGACACTTGCAAATTGCTTCTTCATCTCTATCCATAGATGACACAGATTCCTTTATCACAAAGTATGGCAATCAAATTTGGTATCCTCATAAAGGAAGCTTTGTTAACTATCGAAAAACATGAGTAATTAGTGTTGAAATTTGCCAAATTCTTTCAAATTTACTTCTTGTTAAATTTAATTTTTGTCAAATTCAATAGCGAACAATTTTTATCACTACACTGAAAAAAAAATTTTCTTGAAAATGCAAAAATTTGTTTCACTCTACCAAATGTTTGTTTCCGGACGTTCAACTCGACATTTTGGTAATTCAACAAAATAAGGTAAACGGCCCAGTTACTGACCCTGTCTCAGATAGTGACCTTAACGGCACCATTTTGATTGCCATAAATACAGTTTTTGTCGAATAATAATCCAATTACCGGCTAATTGAAGAGAATTTTTCACTTTTCATTATTGGAGAGAGGGACCTTTCTAAAGGAGATATTAAAAATAGGAATAGACCAGTGAATCGAAATCGGTACACGTAGGGTTCACAAAGGAAGATGGGGCTTATGTATAGGGTCAGTAACCCGGACAGCAGAGAAGCATTATTAAAACAATGATTTTATTAATAAATCTTGATTATTTCACTTTCATAACCGGTGAATCTCCTTTGGGGGGCTTTAATGCCCACGTTAAAACCATTAGTTTCCGGTTTGGCTATATCACACATGAATAAATAGTCGAAATCCGACGCTGCCGCGCTAGAAGGGTCAGTAACTGGGCCGTTTACCTTATACAGTGGAAGTTTTATTTAAATCGTTGCTTGAATGGGCAAAGTTTCAGTTCAGTCAGATAAAAATTTCTTACTTCGTATAAAAGTGTAATCCACACAGAGAAATAAACGATTGAGCTGACTAATTATCAGTTGATTCCATATATGTATATCCTATGTATCAAAATAAATAGCTGATACAACCCATTATTTATTTCAAGTATATAAAAAGTAAAAAACGGACGCCAAGTATTAAATCCCAAAAATTCGAATTAAAAAAAAAATCCGAAAAATTTGAATTAAAAAAAAAAATCCAAAAATTCAATATTTTGAGGAAATCCTAAAAATTTGAAATCTGAAATTAAAAAAAAAACACAAATCACACAAGCTAAGCCAAAAATTTGGCGTACGTAAATTATTAAATGCCAAGCCAAACTAGAAAACTTGGCGTGCAGGGTTAAGAATAATAAGCCCGGGAGGTGCCGTAGGATGTCCACGAGATAAGGTAGAACATTATTATACCTACTCATATAGTGTTAACACAGATTATTATCACTTGTATATTTTACTGTCAAGTCCAGTAGACGATCAGATAACTTGACCGCTCGCATAACTCAACTCATTACCATGGGAACAAATTTGCATATCTTAACTTCCTCTTTGACCGTTTTTCCCCCATTCAAACCTTCGACCGACCGCGAAACATCTATGAGCATGCGTATTGCCGACATGCGCAGCGCGCATGCGTGGGAGAATGAGGGGAAAGTTCCCACACGGAACATTAGGGCCATGGGACGTCCAATATCCATACATGGTGGATGAATGCTCCATCCCAGGGACGTCTATGAGTATCCCTATCACTGCTAAAAGAAGTGCGAAACGGCACCTGTTCTATGTACTGGGAACATCCCTTATACGTACCTTGAGACGGTTTTTAGACGGACTAGACCCCAAAAAATGACGTCTGATTTACGTATTTAAGACGAATGAACCAGTGATTCGAAAGATGTCCAATGATCATCCATTATACGTCCCTTACTTAAATAATTTAATCGTTATTAACTACACATTATTAATTAATTATAAACTTTGTTACTGATTATATAATATTCGGGGCCTACGAGATATCCATATTTTACAGAAAAAAAGAAAAAAAATAGTTTTCGATTTTTCACACTGCGGTCACCCATCCAAGTATTGGATTCAAGGGGTGCTGCTTAACTTTTCTAATCTCCTACCTACCTACCTACCTACCTACCTACCTACACTAACTTGACTTATGAGAAACATATGCATGTAAAAACCTTATACGATGTAGTTTGCTGATATACTTATATATCTTTGTCTCACAAACCTTGAATAATGTATAATCGTAATGAAATTTATAATTAATGGATAATGTGTAATCAATAGCGTTTAAATTAAGGGACGTATAATAGATGATCATTAGATATCTTTTGCAATATTGGCATTCGTTTTAAATACGTACATTAAATGTCACTTTATGTGGTCTATAGGTACCTCTAAAAAATATCTAAGGGTACGTATACGAAACGTTTTCAGCATATAGAATCGCTGTCGTTTCGCATCTCCGATAGTGGTTTAAGGAATGTCCCATGGACTTCCCCGGAATGAAATTTTCATCCAACTTAAATGATTATTGGACGTCCCCTGGCTGTTAAGTTACGCGCGGAATATATTTATAGCTCCAAAAATATGTGTCGTGGACGTCGAATAAACTTCCGCGTTATCCTCCGATAGACGTAATTTGTACGTACATACGACGGTCAATCGGCGTACCCATATCACAGCTGCCCGAAATACTTAAATGTACATCTAAAGGACGAATGCTTTTGATTGGACAACACGCGATGGATCACACAGGACGTATATTGTATGTTCACACACGTACTATTTCTTAAGCTACAAATATACACAACACGGCCATCTATGGTATGCCCATAGGTAGACATTCAATAGCTCTTAATTCGGTATAGTAATTGGACATCTATTGGACGTTCCAGGTTCACGTCTATAGGAAATCCTACATGGAACATCCGATAGACGTTCAATTGACGTCCTCCGAATGTGATTTTCGTTTACGAACCTGGAACGTCCAATGGATGTTCAATTACTATCCTGAATTAAAAGCTATTTAATGTCTACCTATGGACATACCATGGATGGCCGTGTTGTGTATATTTGTAGCTCAAGAAATAGTACGTGTCGTGGACATACAATATACGTCCTGTGTGATCCATTGCGTTTTGTCCAATCAAAAGTATACCATGGATGTTCAATGGATGTCCGCATTACGTCCATCGTGGATGTAGACGTGTTAAGGATCTATGGATGATAGATGGACGTCCAATGGACACTCGGTTCCGTGTGGGTTAAGTTATGCGAACGTTTCCGGTCCCGTCGAGCTAAGTCATCTGATCGTCTACTGTAGTTTGCTCACGATTACTGACGCATTATGTACAATGATCGTTATGCGATTTTTGAATTTAACCGTAATTAGAGCATCGCTCTTTATATGGTCAATTAGAATCTTGAATATTCTTATACACTCGCTCAATCGTCATGTGCATCCACGAAAATCATCGCAAATCCAGGCCTGGTCCCATTTCTGCGTACGTCGCGGATGTCATCGACGTTCAATAGTTCAGATGAGTATTCGATATTTAAACGATTGGCCGTTGAGAGAGCAAAATAAAAAATAAATCGTTATGAAAATATAATAACGTTACTTATATTACACCAAGAAAATTTATGACAAAGAAGTAGCAACGATATTTATGATTATTGCAACCATTATGAGCAGTGATGCTACTATGATTTATCAAATTCAGACATAATAAAAGGTCAATAAAAGATTATCAACTATACCAGAAATAATGATCATATAATTGTCCGTTCGGTTAAATATAAACCTTGTACAAGATTTTTCTCAGTGAACTTTTCTCATAGTTACTTGCTAGCTTAGTCGGCCGTTACCTCTTGTGTTTTTTATCATGGTTGCTTACTTGATGAATTGTTTTCTTTTTTATTTTCTCGTTCATTCACGCCTTCGTTAAACGGTAAGGGCGACTGGACTCCGTTTTCCCTCGCCGAGCGTATTGGTTCATAACCCTGCACGCCAAGTTTTCTAGTTTGGCTTGGTATTTAATAATTTACGTACGCCAAATTTTTAGCTTGGCTTGTGTGATTTATGTTTTTTTTTAATTTCAGATTCCAAATTTTTAGGATTACCTCTAAATTTTTAATTTTTGGGATTTTTTTTTTAATTCGAACTTTTGGGATTCAATACTTGGCGTCCTTTTTTTACTTCTCAGAAGTATTTTGTGATTGATTTCACTTCTTTTTGAAAGTTCTTTCGAAGTATCTTTCCTGATTCAATTCATTTACATGAATTTTATATAAATTGGTGTTGAAATCGTCCAATGTACAGAAGGACAAAAAATGAAAATGCATGGCTTGTTGTGTATACACCCATTATACACCCATGTGCATGAAACCCATTTATAAAATCTATTGGTTCGAACTAGATCAAACTCCACAGAAATATAGATTTTTTGTCGTAAAAATTGAATATGATTTTTTCAGATTTTTAAAAAATAAGGTTTTCCAGTTATTCTTGATTTCGAAAAAACGTTGTTTTACGATTGTGGCGTCATAAATACGACGAATAAGGTTAATTTTTGGTAATTTTTAAGGGTTTTGAATATAGTTTCGATTTCTCGAAGTGAATTTCTCGATTTCCAAAATCCGGTGGATTTATACACAAAAGCAAAAAAGTTGTTTTTCGAGTCGTTAAAAGTACCCAATTTTCAAAAAATCATAACTCGTACAAATAATTTCATTTTGGGCCAGCGATTTAACAACAATGTTTTCTCATGGTAGACAAATCAGGAAAATATCGAGAGTATGATCGGAGACATCGATTTTTTTGACCATCTGGTTTTACGTCGAATATCTATATCACTGATAAACGGAGACAGATCATTCAAAAAATTCTGAATTTTTTAGATGAGGTCCCCAGATATGTACTCTTTCAAACTTATATTTACTGAATATTAACAAATGGTTCATATATTCGAAAAAAAATCTTTGAAAATCAACATGTTCACTATTTTTCAATTTATTATATCATTAAATATTGATTTTTGACGGGCACCTTATATTTGAAAAATTCAGAATTTTTTGAATGATCTGTTTTCGTTTATCAGTGATACAGTAAATTGAACGCCAAAAATGGCGTTTTTGAACGTCCCGCGTGCCCTCTAAAAAAATTCAAAAAATCGAACCGTTGCACAGAGGACCTTTATTTCAACGATATCTTTGATTTTTTAGGGTAGCCAACAGTTTTTGATTTTTTCGATTCATCCTAATATATATATGTCGTTAAAAATTAATTTTTTGCAACGCCCCTTAAAAAGCTTCCGTTTAATGAAAAAACGCGAGGTGAATTTTTTTTTTAAATAAAAATACCGCGTGTAATTTTTTCGGAATTTTTTTTTTCTCCAGGATAACGTTTTGGCACAATTGTGAAAACAATTTTTTTATTGTGGTTTACTATCTCATATAATGTCTCCAAATTTCAAATTGACTGGAGAGGTACTTCACATTAAAAAAAAAAATTACATTAAAAAATGGGCTTTTATTTTTTTTTAATATGAAGTACCCCTTCGATGAATTTGAAATTTGGGGACATTATATGGAATAGTAAAACACAGAAAAAAATTATTCCCATAATTGTGTCAGAACGTTATCCTGGAGAAAAAATAATAATTAATGAAAAAATTAACAATTTCTATTAGTTATTATGAGGATTATAAGCTGTTATTTTTTCTGTAAAAAAGCCTTCTTATACCTTTGTAACGTGTCCGAATTTCATTCAAATCAGTCTAGCCGTTTGTAAAAAAATTGTTCTTCGATGAAAAACAACTGAGATCGTCTTGTGGCACGTGTTATTTTTAATTTAAAAAAAAGTACCTCGGGTTTTTTCATTAAGCGGAAGCTTTTTAAGGGGCGTAGCAAAAAATTTTATTTTTAACGACCAGTCTAATACTTATCTATGAATATAAAGCATAAAATTTAAGTTAGATTTTGGTTTGGCCTAAAATTAAATTCAGATTTTGATTTAGCGTCAAATTAAAGTTGGATTTCGATTTAACCTGAAATTAAAGTTAGATTTTGGTTTAGCTTAAAATTTGAGTTCGATTTTAATTTAGCCTAAAATTGAAGTTAGATTTTGGTTTTGCTTAAAATTTAAGTTTTATTTTGACTTATTAGCTATGTGTAATGCTATATATTCATAGATATGTTATACATATAGATAAAGATATGTATATGTACATAGATGATCTATATATATAGAAAATCCTATATATATATAATGCTATATATACATAGATATGCTGCATATGTGTAGATAATGCTATATTTAAATAATTAAATCTCGAAGGACCACCCTAAGATTAATTGAGACCTCAAATAACGACCACCCTAATATACATCGAATATATATAAAAAAATACTCGACACACTGGCACATACACACATTCACTCTTTTTTATACATAGAGATAGAATACACATGCAAACCTGTGTATAAGCCCGAGACTACGGTTTGCGGGGTGGGAGAACGCCGTGTTCTCGCACACACTCATATTTTCCGAAACTAATGCAAGGCCTCTCTGTAAAAGTCGTATTACACCGCTTATACACGCGCTCTATATCTATAGAGACGTGACTTGAACATTTTCGCGATGATAAATATTTGGGATAATTCGCCCAATATTATGACATCTCAGTATCACGTGGGCGGAAAAAAGTAAAAATGGTATCAATGGAAAGCTAATTTTTTTTAGGATGACCATAGTTCGTAAATGTTGAAAAAGTTGTCGTGTTTTTTAGTAATATCGAATTGAAATGTAAAAAGGGCGTGGGCCGAGGCATATTCGCGTATATAAGAGTGCCCGGCAATCTCGACTGGGACTCTCAGTTTTTTAAATACTTGGCGCCGAGTCGCTGCCGCGACTCTTTATATATAGTATATCTATGAATTTAAAGCATACAATTTTAGTCAGATTTTGGTTTGGCCTCAAATTAAAGTCAGATTTTGATTTAGCGTCAAATTAGAGTTGGATTTCGGTTTAACCCAAAATTAAAATTAGATTTTGGTTTAGCTTAAAATTTGAGTTCGATTTTGATTTCGCCTAAAATCTAAGTTAGATTTTGGTTTAGCGTCAAATTAAAGTTGGTTTTCGGTTTAACTTAAAATTAAACTTAGATTTTGGTTTAGCTTAAAATTTGAGTTCGATTTTGATTTAGCCTAAAATTTCAGTTAGATTTTGGTTTAGCGTCAAATGAAAGTTGGATTTCGGTTTAACCTAAAATTTAAATTAGATTTTGGTTTAGCTTAAAATTTGAGTTCAATTTTGATTGAGCGTAAAATTTAAGCTAGATTTTGATTAAGCTTAACATTTAAGTTAGATTTTGATTTAGTCTAAAAGGCTACAGCCGGCTAAGTAGGGGTGAGCCGCCCCCACACGCATTCGTTCCAAGTTTTGGCCAAAAGTTGCGTTTGATGGATTACAAACTCACCCCCATGAATTTCAACCATGTAGCTGCACTAGGAACAAACATAAAAATACAGCTAGTATTTTTGGAGAAGATTTTTTTTCTCAGAATCTATTGAACCGATTTTCATGGAAAAAATATATGTTGTTAATATATATTCAAGGCCATTTACAGAAAAAATCAAGAACCCAATCCTACGAACGGAACGACCCGAGAAAAATTATTTTAGTTTTCGTGATTTTTTTTCGGTTACTCACTCATGAAATATAATTGCCAGTTTTTTTTGTATTAAACAATCGGACCTCTTTCTTTAACATATAATTTTTCCAAGTTGATCGAAGAGGTGGAGCATAGATAAAAAAAAAAAATACACTTTTTTAGCACATTCTTTTTGTTTTCGATGTCATGATAACTAAAAAAAAAATTCCGTACAGTTATTATCGAGCGCAGTAGAGTTTCCGTGTCAGTTTTATCGAAAACTTCAAAACAAAAGCATAAAGGTTTACGCAAAGCTTTTCTTTGATAGTTTATCCCCGTTTTCGGCTACTTGGCAGTGTTCGGGAATCGCAAGACGCGACGCGCTGCATTTAAGGTTGTTTAGAAGCTATGAAACCTTTGAATATTAATTGTTCAATAAATAGCTTCTCAATTGTAGTGAAATTTTTACACGACCTCCTGAATACTTCATGTAAGAACATACCAAATTTTCAGAATCTCATCGTTACTTCAACTTCCTTAAGGGTTAAAATAAAAAATAATGAGAAAATTCTGCAAATTTGGTATGCTTTTGTATGAGGTATTTAAGAGGTCATGTAAAAATTTCACGATGATTAGGAAGCTCGTTATTAAAAAATTAACGTTTTGTTAAAAACAATTTTTTAAACAAATAAAAAAAATATTTATCAATAAACTTTGTTTTCTTTCCGTTGCTTCCAGTATATTGTGGATATTAAAAAATTGAGAGGTCAAAATAAAAAACTTATCACAAAGTTATATCAGTTTCCATAAGATTACATTTAATTTTATTTAATTTGTCAATCTTAATTATTCGATAACGAGCTTCCAAATCGTCGTGAAGTTTTTACACGACCTCTTAAATAATTCATTGAAAAACGTACCAAATTTTCAGAATTTTCTCATTAAACGTGATTTGCTTCTAAGCAACCTTAAGAGGATGTGAAAGACCTGTATTACCATCGTTGCAGACTCGAATTTTCGAACAAATGCCATTTCCAAATTATTCAACCAAATGGGCTGAAATTTTAGGACATCATTACGGTAATATTCTAGGGCCTAAAAGTCAGGAAATTTCGATAGCGCAAAAAAAACTGCTTTATTATCAGGTGGAATCTGTAATGCAGAAATGTATTTCCCGATGTTTGCAGTCTTCAATCGCGAATATTCTCAGTTTTAGGCTCTAGAGCAAAGAAAAACGCAGATACTGGGCACTTCAAAATTGCTGTACGTGACAAATTGCAGAAATGGCATTTGTTCGAAAATTGTATAGTAAATGCCGATGAATAGAGCTATATTTATGTGCTTATACATATAGCTATGAGCATTAGATATATCACTAAACGGATAACAAGATCGGATTTTCATACCCTGCCATCTAGCGGTTGCGTGCGTCACGAAAATTCTCTCCACTTTACCGACGAACTCAGATGACGTCAGTGAAAAAGTGAGAATTTTCACGACGCGCGCCACCGCTAGATAGCAGGGTATGAAAATCCGATCCCGTTATCCGTTTAGTGATATATCTATATATGCTCATAGCTATATGTATAAGTACATAAATATAGCTCTATTCATCGGTATTTACTCTACAATTTTCGAACAAATGCCATTTCTGCAATTTGTCACGTACAGCAATTTTGAAGCGCCCAGTATCTGCGTTTTTCTTTGCTCTAGAGCCTAAAACTGAGAATATTCACGATTGAAGACTGCAAACATCCGGAAATCCATTTCTGCATTACAGATTCCACCTGATAATTAAACTGTACTTTTTGCGCTATCGAAATTTTCTGAGTTTTAGGCCCTAGAATACTATTACCGTAATGACATCCTAAATTTTCAGCCCATTTGGTTGAATAATTTAGAAATGGCATTTGTTCGAAAGTTCGAGTCTGCAACGATGGTAATACAGGTCTTTTATATCCTCTTAAATGCAGCGCGTCGCGTCTTGCGATTGCCGGACGCAGCCAAGTAGCCGAAAACGGGGATAAACTATCATAGAAAAGCTTTGCGTAAAGCTTCATGTTTTTGTGGTAAAGTTTTCGATAAAACTGACAAGGAAACTCTACTGCGCATGATAATAACTGTATCGAATTTTTTTTGTAGTTGTCATGAAAGAGGTCCGATTGTTTCATACAAAAAAAACTGGTAATTGTATTTCGTGAGCGAGTAACCGAAAAAAAATATCGAAAACTAAAATAATTTTTTTCGGGTCGTTCCGTTTGTGGGATTGGGTACTTGATTTTTTCTGTAAATGGCCTTGAATATATAAACAACATATATTTTTTTCATGAAAATCGATTCGATAGATCCTGAGGAAAAAAATCTTCTCCCAAAATACTAGTTGTATTTTTATGTTTGTTCCTAGTGCAGCTACTAGGGATGTGCACAAGCGCGCTCGAGCAAGCTCGAGCGCAATGGTCTCCGCTCGAGCAAGCTCGAGCCGAGGAATGAGCGCTCATTCGATTCGAGCGCTCAAGCCGCGTGAGTGCTCGAATCGAATGAGCGCTCATTCCTCGAGCGAGCGCTCGAGCGAGGAATGAGACGGTGCGAGCGCTCGAGCGAGGAATGAGACGGTGCGAGCGCTCGAGCGGTTCGAGCAGTGTGAGCGCTCGAGCGGTTCGAGTGGTTCGAGCGCTCGAGCGGTTCGAGGGCTCGAGCGGTCCGAGCGGTTCGAGCGGTTCGAGCGGTTCGAACGCTCGAGCGGTTCGAGCGCTCGGACAGTTCGAGTGCTCAAGCAGAACTAACGCTCGGTCGACGCTATATAATCGGTATAACTAAAGAATTCTGTTTATATGCAAAAAATTGTTTTGCTAAACTATGCAATGCATATTTACTGTCCTTGCACATAAATATGCGAGGATAACCAATAAATTGCATTTCTCCACCAAAATCATAAATTATCGGCTATGGGGCTCACATTAATAAATTGTTCATCGTAATTAATTAAATATATTCAAAGAATTCATTTAATTAATTAATTCATTTCATTTTATTTCATTTATAAATTTAATTTAAGGCGGTCGAGTCAGCCTCAATACGGCGATTTTTAATGATCATTTATAATTTTGGTAGAATGCCTATAAATATGATGTATCGTCCACCATTTGAGATACCAAATGAACAGTTTTTTGGGACGAGTTAGAACCCTTAAGGTGCACCGGTTTCCCGAGAAACCTAGTTTTGAGAGTTAACGCTCTGCACATGATTCAGGAAGAACCGCTGGACGGATTTTGATCTACAACGTCTCATTTTCTTCATAACGCTTTTTCCCACGGGATGAGCGCGGCACATTTTTATTAAAGTCAAAGATGCGACCAGGATAATGCCTGGAAAGTTCAAAAAAGGCTAAAAAATGTAAAACAGGCCTGCAACTCTGAAATAAAGGACTAGCAAAAAATGTGCCGTTTTCATCCTATGGGGAGGAGTGTCATGAAGAAAATAAGACGTTGTACAGTTAAATCCGTTGAGCGGTTTATTCTGAATCACGCGCAGAGTGTAAAAACTAAAAACTAAGTTTTTCAGGAATCCGGTGCACCGTAAGGGTTCTAACTAGTCCCAAAAAACTGTTCATTTGGTACCTCAAATGGTGGACGATACATCATATTTGTAGGCATTCTACACAAATTATGAATTATAATTAAAAATCGCCGTTTTGACGATCTCTCGACCCCTTTAATTTAATTTCATTAATAATTTAATTTATTATTAATTAGTTAGAAAAAAATAATTCAAGCTATTCATGGTTTTAATTATCGTTTCTTGATTCCATTAATTACCCAATAATTACATAAATAAATAAATGAATAAACTATTTAAAGTATTATTGTTAATTTCATGAAAAAAATCACTCTCATCCCTGAGTGCCCGCGTTGAATAAATGTTCGAGCCGACCGAGCGCTCGGGCAGACCGAGCGCTCGAGCGGACCGAGCGCTCGAGCGGACCAGCGCTCGAGCGGACTGGGTGCTCGAGCGGACCGAGCGCTCGAACGGACTGGGCGCTCGAGCGGTCCGAGCGCTCGAGGGGTCCGAGCGCTCGAGCGAGATGGACGCTCGAGTCAAATGAGCGCTCATATTACGCTCGAGCTTACTCGAGCGGCATCTTTTCAAGCTGAGCGTGCGAGCGCTCGAGCATACAACGCTCATGTACATCCCTAGCAGCTACATGGTTGAAATTTGGGGTGAGTTTGTAATCCATCAAACGCAACTTTTGGCCAAAATTTAGAAAAAATCCGCATGGGGGCCGCTCACCCCTACTTAGCCGGCTATGGCCTTTAAGTTGGATTTTGGTTTAGCTTAAAATTTAAGTTAGATTTTGATTTAGCTTAAAATATTAGTTAGGTTTTGGGTTAGCCTAAAATTTACGTTTCATTTTGACTTATTAGCTATGTATAATGCTATATATTCATAGATATGTTATACATATAGATGAGGATATATATATGTAAATAGATGATCTATATATATATAGAAAATCCTATATATAATGCTATATATACATAGATATGCTGCATATATGTTAGAGTGCTTCTTATTTGGGCAAAAAAAATTTTTTATACATACATCGCACGTCACCTGTTTATTCTGTTCTAAGACACAAAAAACTATTACATGATGTTTTTTTTTTAAATAATATTTAGTGGTCGCTACCAGCAAATGAAAAATAAAAACATTATATTTAAAAAAATTTGTTTCATTTGTTTAAAAAACGGATAATGTTACAAAAGTCAAACCACTTTCACGAAAAAAAAGATCAGTCTAAGCAGACAAGGTAGTTTTCTTTGTATTGGGGTACTTTTGCCTGAAGTTTTTTACGACCAAAAGAAGAAATTGCTTCTGTTCTTCGTTCGTCGTAATTAATTTATTATATTCTTCGATTAACGCTACGCCACGCTCGGCAATGTCATTCACTACTCTCATTGAACAAACAATGTTTTGAGCAACTTTGTCGTCTTCATCTTCGTCCCAAAGACGAGCTTCTTTTTTTAAAAATGCAAACGAAATTCCAAGGATTCTAAAAAATCTCAACGTGTTGCTAGACACAAAATCTTCAATATTTTTTTCGGCAACGTGACTTACATCCAAGCAAATGCGCTTGGGGCTGTAATCTGAACCTTCCTCATTTAACGCAGACACCATTTTCTGCTTGGTTTCAAGAGAAACTTCGTCATCGAAAAAAGCAAGTGTGACTAGTTCTTCAGAAAGATACCACAAATGTCCTAGAAACTTTGTTAGGGCTTTTTTGGACATGGCTTTGTTCACGTTCTCGAAGCTCTTAAGCTTTTTTGAAAGCTATAAGTCGTTTCTTGGTGCAGAACTTGTCGCAGGAGCTTGAAATCTGCACCTGACATAAATGATAACAACGAAAACACAAATTTCAGTAATCGCTCTGAGTTCCCGTTTCGTCAATTTAAACTGGTCTTGAAACATGAAAAGTTTAAAGCAATAAATTGCCTTCGCCATCCAACGTGCACGATGAAGGCCTGCTGGAGCTCTGAATGATATCCCTTTGTCAGGCACACCTCCCATGAATATTCTTGTCAGTTTCAGCAACTCCTCGTAATCGTCCCGAGGTTGATAATCGTTAAGCTGTTTCTCAGCGAATGAAATTGTGCTCCTCGATTCATTCTTTACGCATTTCCAAGCATCAGGGTCTGAAGAAACTGTGCTGAACTTGTTGTGATCGATATTAGGCCAAGCAGTTCTAAAACTTTTGAAAATCAATATCTCTGGCCCACTTGACGGACCTAGTGCTTCACGTACAACTGCTTCTAGCATGATCTCCATTATATGGTGACGGTAAGCTAACCAAAGCACATCTTTTTCCATCTTCTCCTCTAATACGATGCAAGCACCACCTCTTAAACCGGTGTTGACCGCAGGGGTGTCGAAGCACAAGCATTTTATTTTGTCGCTCAAGTTCCAAGAAAGAATAGTCTCATAAACAGCTGAAGCACACGCCTCCCCTGTTCCATGGCTAAGTTTGGGAACTGTCAAAAGTTGATCCACACCCTGTCCTGATACCAAAATGGGTAGATGATCCACTGTTTCGTGTCCTGTTATATCTTCGATCAATTTGCCATCCTAATGAATAGTAAGAGGCACATCTGACTTAAAGTCATTCTTTAAAGATTCGGCTACTTTTTGCCTTCGTTTCATACGCTGGCGACGAATTGAGGATGAATTAACGTTGAACTCGAAAGGATCGGTTCCGGCACTTTTGAGCGTTGATGTCAAAATAACAGTTGCTTTCCTGTCGCTCATTTTAGCAAAATCGAGGCTTGCAGCTGAGTGCTCATCCACGAGGTTCTTCGTGCCGCATTTACGTTTAGGCGGAGGTAGATCTGCTGTCGAAGGTCGTGCCCACACTGAAATTTCCGACGCCGAACTTTTGTTTTCATCATCACTGCTGGTGGTCGAAGAAGACAGTACACTCTTTTCTCTTAGGGATTCAATATAGCTTTTTTCTTTATCTGAAAGTCGTTGGAGACGAGCTTGTTTCTCCTCTTTCTTAGATGTTTTTTCAAAATTAATTTTTTCCACGCGTCCTTTTTTTCTTTGCACAATCAAAAGTTGTCTGTCTTCCTCAATGGAGATCTTGTTTAAAGCATCAGCGTGAGCTATATCGAAGAGATCTTCCAAGTTATCTTGCCATTTCTTTTCTTTGTTTCGCAGGGCTTCAGAGCGTTTGACTTTGTTTTCTTTATTTTTTTTTTCAACGTTTGTCATTCAGTGAACTTTTTTTCTATCTTCTTTATGACGTCTTTTTTTAGCTTAGTTGGAATGCTCGCTCGTTCCCACAGTGCTATCACGTCACAAGCAGTAGAATTTGCTGAACTGCGATTAGTTTGCTTTATTTCGATTTTATAGTGAAAAAATAAACTCAGCACTTCTTTTGTCATCGGCAACTTGCTTTGAATCAAGTGTTCTGATGTTTGGCCTATTAACCAAACATTTTTTTTGTTTCTAGTCGCTAAAAGCGAACTAGACGAGGACGCCGTGATGTCAAAACATACGATGCGTGGCAAGACAAAAACACCCGTCTACTCCTTATCACAGCGCATCGGTTACTAGCTTGTCAAGACGCGTTCAGGCGCGTGCTACAGGTTGCGTGGAAAAGGGAGGAGTGGGGTAAAAACGTACTGCCTTGGAATCATGCGACGACGACGTGAAGTAGCATGTTTTATTACGTTTAAATAATAAATTAAACTGTTTTGCGTGCATTAAGTTGTAGGTGAATCAATTATTATTTTTTCGAACTTTGACACGTGGTAGCGACCCCAAAAACGCAATTCAAAAATTTGAAAAAAATCACAGGTTCGTTTTTTAAGTGACAGAAGCGAATTGGGTGGGTTGACACAGTCATATTTCAAAAGTCGAAAAATAAGGAGCACCCTCATATATGTAGATAATGCTATATTTGAAGGAATTAAATCTCGAATGACCACCCAAATGTAAGTTGATACCTGAAATAACGATCATCCTAATATACATCGTATATATTAATAAACACTCGCGAACACTCGCGCGCGCGCGCGCACACACACACACACACACACACACACACACACTCTTTTATATATATAAAGATAAAATATATATTCAAAGCATCAAATCTCGAATGACCACCCAAATGTAAGTTGATACCTGAAATAACGACCACCATAATATACTTCGTATATATAAAAAAATACTCGACACACTTGCACATACACACATATACTCTTTTTTATATATAGAGATAGAATATTCATGCAAGCCTGTGTATAAGCCCGAGACTATGGTTGGCGGGGTGGGGGAACGCCGTGTTCTCGCACACTCATATTTTGCCATACTAATGCAAGGCCGCTCCGTAAAAGTCGTATTACACCGCTTATACATGGGCTAGTATATCTATAGAGACGTGACCGGTTGGAGAATTTTTCTGATGATAAATATTCGGAATAATTCACCCAATATTATGATATCTCAGCATCGCGTAGGCGGAAAAAAATGGTATCAATGGAAAGCTAATTTTTTTTTAAGAAAAGTATATTCGTAAAATGTTAAAAAAGTTGTCTCGTTTTTTAGTAATATCGAATTAAAGTGTAAAAGCGGCGTGGATTGGGGCATATTCGCGTATTTAAGAGTGCGCGGCATCTTGACTGAGACTCTCGGTTTTTTTAATACTTGGCGTCGAGTCGTTGCCGCGACTCTTGATAATGTGATAGATGGATTAAATATTTGGTTCACGCACTTATCCGATTGATTTCAATGAACCAATATTTTGTCGAACAATTAATATATTTAGTTGGTGCAATAAAATTTTTAATCCTGAAATTAATCATGGCTAAACATAGTATACAAAATATGTACTATTTGCAAAATAATTCAAAATGCATATTTTACCAGCCTCAATAGGATCGACATAAAAAAAATAGTATTTGCGCGAATCGTACGATCTAATTTTACGCTCTCTCCGATGGGGATTCGAACCTGCGACCCTACCTACCTATCCTACTTGACAACCTAACATGCTACCTACTGAGCTACGGACTGCTTACGAAATTTCTCAACTTTTGTGGTATATGAATGGTACGGTGTGTCGAAAAAATAATGATACGGACTAAATAAATGGACTAAACAAATAAATAAATAAATAAATAAATTGGACTAAATTGTACCTGTAAATTGACCAAATAATTTCGTTCACCTCATATCTTATGGTTAACCAAATCCATTTGTTGATTTAATTATAGTTTCATTATTTCGAACAAATTAATATCGAATCAACTAAATTTGTATCAACTAAATGGATCAAGTTGATTTAACTGAACTTTCTTCTCAGTGATCAAATTATTGTTCATAGTATTCAAATGAATAATTTTTTATTTCAACAAAATTAAATTTCGTACAACAAAATCGTTTCTTTGTTGTGAAATATGGACAACCAAATGATTTTTTTCATTTCTCATTATTATATGCTGGTTCAAAAAAACATTTTACGATAGACACAATATTATGGATTGTTTTGAATACATATACTTATTTGATTTGGCAATATAAAAAATGTTTGTACCAAACAAATCGTTTGATTGAAAATATGAAATTTTTGCTTGTTACAGCTACATTTATCTAGTTAATATAAACTAGAAATCAACAAAATATTTCTTTACGGCAACTCAGTAATGTGTAAATTGGACAAAATTGTATCTGTAAATTCACCAAATAATTTTGTACACCTCATTCCTTATGGTTAATCAAATCCATTTGGTGAATTAATTATAGTTTCATTATTTCAAACAAATTAATATTGAATCAACTACATTTCCATCAACCAAATGGATTTAGTTGATTTAACTGAACTTTTTTCTCAGTGTATTTTGAATGTATACAAAATTTCTGTACAATATCTTGCAAATAGCCGAAGTTAGAGTGTTTACGCTTTTTTTCAAAAAAACCGAAATTGGATGAAATTTTAATACTTTCATCGATTTTCGCTGAATTTACTAACGAACAACCTCGATATAGCTATATTTGCTCTGTGCAAAGTTTCAGCGCAATACCTTAAAAATTGCACAAGTTAGAGCGCTTACGTTAATTTTCAAGAAATGAAAAATTTCATAAAATTTTAATCCCTTCATGGATTTCCACCAAATTCAATGCCAAACAACCTTAATAGTTATTCTAATTCTGTACAAAGTTTGAGTGCAATATCTTCAATATTGCAGAAGTTTGAGTGTTTCCGTCATTTTCGCAAAAATGAAAAAAGTCCACCAAATCTGAACACCCGTTAGAATTGAAATGAAAATTTTTCATAATAAAGAGTAACTCGCGCTCGAGAAGTATGCCGAATTCCAGCTCGATGTCTCAGGATACACACACACACACACACACACACACACACACACACACACACACATATATACACACACACGAACGTACGCACGCACGCACGCACGCACACACGCACACACGGACGCATGCTCGCACGCACGCATACACACACGCACACACTGTTCCATCCGGAATTTTTGTCTAAATATGATTTCTCGAAGTTGTGGGACATTTTGAACCCATTAGCATTAATATTGAAAAAAAACCGTTTTCACGAAATCAAAGTTCCTTTTATGAGGAAGATGTGTTGTGGGGTCTTTATCAAGCGCTTGGGATGCCAAACGCACAATCATGGTTAAATCATCGTTGTACAAGAAGAATGAAAATGATGAAAGAAACCTTAACAAAAGATAAGAAGTGAAGAGATGCACAAATTCTGAAACTGATAACTCGAAAAAAATCATATAGGATTCAGATTTGACAAAAAAACTTTATCTTTCATCGTTAACAATTAACACACCAAAGCATTTGGTGATATTAAAATTTTGTAATCCTTAAAGGATCATCACAATGTAAAATTTTCAGAAAATAGATTATTTTGCATTATTTGATATAGTATACACGGTTATAAACGTTCTGTACAATTTTTAGATCGAAATACGAATTCTTTCATTAACCATTAAATGTTAATGGTTAATGAAACTGCAATTGCATTAAAAAAAGTAATGCATTATTTGCAACCCTGCCCATTACAATGTAGTGTATGATAGAAAAAATTTCCATTACCCATTGCAATGTAATGCGTAATGGACAAAACTTTGATTACAATTTTGGGAATGGAAAAATATAGATGAATAAATTATTGCAATTTTGCATTACATTTTATTGACTTAGGACTAGGATTTTCACCTCAAATTCTAAAAAGCATACATGTTATAATTCTAAAAATCTAAGTCCTAAGTCAATAAAATGTAATGCAAAACTGCAATAATTTATTTATCTATATTTTTCCATTCCCAAAATTGCAATCAAACTTTTGTCCATTACACATTACATTGCAGTGGGTAATGTAAATTTTTTCTATCACACACTATATTGTAATGGGCAGGGTTGCAAATAATGCATTAAAAAATGTAATGCATTATTTGCAACCCTGCGCACGCACGCACGCACACATCAATGTACACGACGACCTTCACTCTATTTGGCCCGAATAATCTCTCCCAGGCTGGTTTCTTAACCAGAGGTTCCGCACACGAAATTCTCGAGCTAGGAGTTCGAGTCGGAGTGGGGGAAGCGCTCAAGTGCGAAACTGGGGAAAGTTTCTTATCACCGGGTTTCTTACCTGGAGGTCGGACTGTACATACACCCCCGCTCAAAAGTTTGGATACACCTGTCGATATTTTTTGCCGCACTAAAAGTTGCATAACTCCGCCAAAAAAAAAGATAATCAAATTTTTTAAAAATCGTTTTGAAGGGGAGGAAATCAGCTTCATTTCCCTTTTTTAAAAGATTTTTTACGATTTTTTTTCGACCCGGTATGAATTTTTGAACGTGACCGTTTTTTGGCTTTTTTTCGACCATCGCGAAATGGGCGCACAGCTTAAGGGCATTTTTTTCGGCTTTTTCAACTGCGGAACATTTAAAAGGATACGCAAACACTTCATTTTTGTCCTTAAAATATTTTCGTACGATTTTTTCTTGCAAAGTTATTTCACTTTTGGCTAAAAAAGACAAATTTTGAAAGATGCAACGTAACTCGAAAACTATAGAGTTTGAAAGAAAATGTCAAGTACAAAAAAAGTAGCGTAGATATACGCGGAAACGTCTGGGATTATTTCAGAATTCTCCTATAAAATTTTTTTTTCTACTATTTTTGCTCGAAACTCGAAATCGTGTCTGATTGAAATTTCCGTACTTGGTGATACAATAAAAATCTGAAAAAATTCAGCAATATTTGGTATGCTATAGACAATAATTATTAATAATAATACTGCCCGAAAGTTATTGATAAATTGTTTAAACAATTTCTTAATGACTTTTGGCCAATATTATTATATTGATCAACAATAATCAATAATTAATATTGATCATTATCGTTCATAGCATGCCAAATGTTGCTGAATTTCTTCAGATTGTTTTCAACATGTTATTATAGGTCTTCGAGCTTTTTCTAAAAAACATGTTGAAAAAATGTTGAAAAAAATCTGAAAAAATTCAGCAACTTTTGACATGCTATGAACGATAATGACCAATATTAATTATTGATTATTGTTGATCAATATAATAATATTGGCCAAAAGTCATTAAGAAATTGTTTAAACAATTTATCAATAACTTTCGGGCAGTATTATTATTAATAATTATTGTCTATAGCATACCAAATATTGCTGAATTTTTTCAGATTTTTATTGTATCACCAAGTACGGAAATTTCAATCAGACACGATTTCGAGTTTCGAGCAAAAATAGTAGAAAAAAAAATTTTATAGGAGAATTCTGAAATAATCCCAGACGTTTCCGCGTATATCTACGCTACTTTTTTTGTACTTGACATTTTCTTTCAAACTCTATAGTTTTCGAGTTACGTTGCATCTTTCAAAATTTGTTTTTTTTAGCCAAAAGTGAAATAACTTTGCAAGAAAAAATCGTACGAAAATATTTCAAGGACAAAAATGAAGTGTTTGCGTATCCTTTTAAATGTCCCGCAGTTGAAAAAGCCGAAAAAAATGCCCTTAAGCTGTGCGCCCATTTCGCGATGGTCGAAAAAAAGCCAAAAAACGGTCACGTTCAAAAATTCATACCGGGTCGAAAAAAAATCGTAAAAAATCTTTTAAAAAGGGGAAATGAAGCTGATTTCCTCCCCTTCAAAACGCTTTTTTAAAAATTTGATTATCTTTTTTTTTGGCGAAGTTATGCAACTTTTAGTGCGGCAAAAAATATCGACAGGTGTATCCAAACTTTTGAGCGGGGGTGTACGTACATACATACATCCATACATACATACGTACATACATACATACACTACGATCCCGTGCGCGAAAATTCTAGGGAAGCCCTGACTTAAGTCGGGACCTCGTCGGGCTTGGACGTGGATGCCCTATCAGGAATTGCCCTTACACCGCCAGGTTGGGCCTGGACAGGGCAATGCCAAGGTTGCCAGGCCTATTTATAATATGGCTGACCTAAGGCAACCTGTTGAGGACCTTGACGGGCTTAAACGGGGATGCCCTGTCATGAATTGCCATAACACCGCCAGGTTGGGCCGTGGCAGAGCAATGCAAAGGTTACCAGGCTTACTAACAATATGGCTGACCTAAGGCAAACCGTTGAGGATCTCGTCGGGCTTCGATCGGGCAACCCATATTTAAAGGAGTCGTTGTAATTACAACAGAACCAAATCGGGCCCAAATATGGCAAAAGTATCGGGGCCCTAGTTATTTCAAACATGGCACTGACGAGGCAACCCTTTGAGGGCCTAATCGGGCTTCACGGAGAGTTAGTTCCGAGACTCGCCATGAGATGTCGCATCCGGCGTGCGCTCTCTCGCATACGGAATATGCAAATAGTATGTTTATATAGCTGAAGTGGGAGCACGGGTTGTATTCGACACCGCAGAGTCAGGCCACTCAGGAAGTCATACCCGCAAGATTTCTACATAGAAATCCTCTGCTTTATACTATTTTTTTGTAAAAATTCTCTTGGGGAATTATTAATAATAAGAATAATTATCAATAATAATGTATTATTGTAATAATAATTATTATTAATAATAATGTATTATTATAATATATAATAATGATAATAATAATATTGTTATAAATATTGAAATAATTTAATTTTACAATCTACACCCCATGCAGAAATTTCCGCAGGGATCAAACTGGATTCTGGCTCGCATCCTATTCTCCCGATCGGGATCTAGTCCGACATCAGATCAGATCCGAACATCGAATGTAACAACCGTCAACTCGATTCTAGTAGGGATTCCGTAGATCCGGATCCCTGCGTGACTCCAGATGTATCCCTAATAGAATATTTCAGGTATCGTAACAGGATCATGAGTCAATTTCTACTGCAATATATTGAATTTTTTAATGATCGTAATATACTGGATTTTTTAATGATCGCAATTTTTTATTAAAAATAAAGTTGACAAACGCAGATACATGATAAAAAAAGATGAAAGGTACAAAAGATGACATAAGCATTTTTTTTACATTTTTTTCCAGATTATTAAACTATATAAAGTCAGAAATCTGAATTCTGACAATGCAGGGTTTTTTATTTTCATAAAAGTCGTATATTTAAAGCGTAGCTTTAAATGTACAATTGTATACTGTATATTTAAGCGTAGCTTCAAATGTAGAACTTTTCAGTCTGCAGAATTTGGCATGACAATAAGTTTTTGTTTTCCTTACGCTAAG
The DNA here is from genome assembly GCA_946863875.1 of Alloplasta piceator. Lineage (NCBI taxonomy): Eukaryota > Metazoa > Arthropoda > Insecta > Hymenoptera > Ichneumonidae > Alloplasta > Alloplasta piceator. The sequence goes on from OX333079.1 coordinate 27,120,355, forward strand.
TGGTGAAACTTGGATTTTTCATTTATTTGTACTACTTAGAGTGGGCTACATAGCTTGAGAAATGTGCATATTTTTCATCCTCAGTTTTCAGTATTTACAAAAATACCAGTGCAGAGCTTATTTTTCTTTTATATAAATGTCCAATCTATTCTAAACATTTTGTTCAAAAATCTTAGATTCTGTGAATCGAAAAATTACCCTGCGAATTGAATTTTTGCCTATTCTGGCAACTACGTAGCATAATCAAATCTTCAAATATTCGCAGGATCAAATATTCGCAGGATAATTTTTTGATTCACAGAGTCTAAGATTTTTCGGCAAAACGTCTAGAGTAGATTGGACATTTATATAAAAGGAAAACAAGCTCTGCACTGGTATTTTTATAAAAACTGATAACTGAGGATGAAAAATTTGCACATTTCTGAAGCTACGTAACCCAGTCTAAGCAGTGGCACTTGGGTTTTTCATTGACATAAAATAGTTTAGACTATGCAAAGTTTGTTTTCATGAAAAACTCTCACGGAAAGCCGTTGTAATTCTTCTTCTTGATATTTTTGTGTAGATTCCAAGATATCCAGGATGTAGTTGGAACGATGTTGATAGCGAATAGCCCCATCTGACAGCTGTGGCAAAATTCTATCAACTGGAATGCATATTCCTTTTCACCGCTTCCTACAAATTGAGCACAAAAACATCATTTTATTAATTTATTAACTATTTTATCAATTTAGTATTATTAATTTATTATAAATATACCCAATATGCCGCTTGGGTTTTTTCATCTGAAAATCTGAACTATACTGAATATATTTATAAAAAAAACCCTATAAATTGGGAAGCCGAACACTTTTCAAATTGCGTTATGCACATATGTGACAAATATCAATTTAATTCCGTTATATTTGTACTTACGAGAAGCATCGTTTTTTTTCCCTCTCGAATCCATATTTTTGTGGTCGAACCATTGTTTTCGACAAATCGAGGGAACCGGACACGTCAAACGCCGGTTACCTCAAATAATAATAAATTTGTATAATAAATACGTAAATATCCATATTTGTATTAAGGCACGCGATAGCGTCTCGCCGACAAATATCGTAAGAAGTGATAGAAAAAATAAAGATACTTACGGGTTATTTTTCTTCCTTTTTCACGGAACAACAAATCGACGACTTCACAATAAAATACATACACTATACGCTGTATACGCTTCTGCCCTGCGTAGACACATGCCTAGACGAGATCACGGTCACGGTCATGGCAGGTTATGGTGGACTGTGGGCCCGATATTTCTAAATTCTGCCACTACACGGCGCCATCTACGCTTCCCAATACGCACATGTTTCGGACCGGGATCTCACAGGTACGCCGTAAATGCAGTGGTGCTATAACTTCCAGATTTTGCCACCGCGGTTAAGATGTAGGGACAATCTGGATTCCAGTAGGGACGCCCGTTTGGGGGGTCCGTGCCAAATCCCGACGGGGATTTGATAGGACGTAGGGTTTTCCTAAGAAATTTCTGCACAGGACGTATTGCGATACTACGTACGTACTAGGACCCTGATAGGGCTTGACCATGGGCTTGCCGTGGATTCGACATGGCAGACGTGAGGCGGTTGTAAAGGCCCTCATTTGGCAACCTCCTAAGGCCCTTGTCGAAAAAGCGTGACCGTCCATTCAGGGACCCTATTGGGCTCCCAGTCAAGGGTCCGAAGTAAGTTAGGGAAAACCGATCGGAGCCTAGTCAAATTCACGCACGGGATCTTGATTCATGCTGCTTCGATATTTGCAAGAGTCCCCACTATGCCGCGGATATCGATCGACGTGGCACATGGTGTGAGAGCGCCGGTGTGAGAGCGGACACGGCTCCCGACTGGTGTGAGATGCGCATGCACGCACGGGCGACATTTGCGCAGCTTCGATTTTTGCAAGTGTCTAGCGGTGCTAGTCCCGCCGCTCTTGCATAAATCGAGCTCGTAGTGTACATACATACATACATACATACACCCCCGCTCAAAAGTTTGGATACACCTGTCGATATTTATTGCCGCACTAAAAGTTGCATAACTCCGTCAAACAAAAATGATAACCGTATTTTTTGAAAAGCGTTTTGACGGGAAGGAATTCAGCTTTGTTTCCCCTATTTTTAATTTTTTTATGATTTTTTTTTCGACCTGGTATGCTGTTTTGAAAGTGACCGTTTTTCGGAATTTTTTCGACCAACGCAAATCGGCCGCATAACTTAAGGACATTTTTTTTCAATCTTTTTTATCTACGATACATGTGGAAGGGTTGGAAGCCGCTCCATTTTTATTCTCTAAAGATTTCCGTACGATTTTTTCTCGCAAAGTTATTTTACTTTTGGCTAAAAAAGACAACTTTTGAAAGACGCAAGGTAACTCAAAGACTATGGAGCTTAAGAGAAAATGTCAAATATGAAAAAAGTAGCGTAGGTATACACGGAATCGCCTGAAATTATTTCAGAATTTTCCCATAACATTTTTTTTTTTACTATTTTTGCTCCAGTGAAAAATTTAATCTGCTTGGAATTTCTGTACTGCATGATGAAATGAAAATCTGAAAAAATTCAGCAATATTTGGCATGCTATAAACAACAATGATCAATAATAATTATTGATTAATGTTCATCATTATTTAATAAATTGTTTAAACAATTGTTTAAACAATTTGTTAATGACTTTTGGGCAATATTATTATTGATAATTGTTGCTTAGAGCATGCTTAATGTGGCTGAATTTTTTAAGATTTTTATTTTATCACGAAGTACGGAAATTTCAAAAAGGTGAGATTTTTCGCTGGAGTGAAAATAGTAAAAAAAAAAAAATCATCAATCCTTTCAAATGTACCGTAGATTAAAAAGTAAAAAAAAATGTCCTTAAGTTATGCGCCCGATTTGCGATGGTCGAAAAAATTCCGAAAAACGGTCACTTTCAAAAATGCATACCAGGTCGAAAAAAAATCGTAAAAAAAAATTAAAAATAAGAGAATCAAAGCCGAATTCCTTCCCGTTAAAACGCTTTTTTCAAAATTCGATTATCATTTTTTTTGACGGAGTTATGCAACTTTTAGTGCGGCAAGAAATATCGACAGGTGTATCCAAACTTTTGAGCGGGGATGGACATACAGGTGAACCTAATAAAAGCGTGGTAAAAAGGTTAAATTTGATGCTTTTTTGTTCAAACCGCCGCAAATTTTTTAAATTTCACTTTAAAAAAATATTCCCTTAGGGCGATAGCGGCTTCCCTACAGATTAATAATCTTTCTTAAATTTTTGATTCGGTTAAAATTTACGGCCGCGATCCTAGCCACCATCGGACAACATTTTTTTTCTACGCAATTTTCCGCAAATATAAACCATGTTAAGCAATAAATAGAGAAACTTTTAAAAAGTCATTTTGTATTCTTTATCGGTGCTTCAATTTAAAAAAAAATGGACCAATTATCTTATCCTAACCACCTAAAAAAAAATCGCGAATATTGATTATTTTTCGGGTGGTCACACTTGATCTCTTAAGACTATATTTTTGTAACATTTCAACGTTGATGTCGTACAAACTGGGATCGTCGCAAGATTTTCATTTAAAGAAAAGCTACAAATATGTTGATGAAGAGCGAAATTCAAACGTATTTTTTTTCACTGAACCTCAACATACAATGTACACAAAAAATAACCGACGTTATGCTCGAAGCACGACGTCAGGATTTTTCCACTTTTCTTTTTTCTATGTCTCCGAATGACGAGCTCTCATCTTCGTTCTTCTATTTTTTTTCTGTCTCTTCCTCGGGCGTTTATCGATTTTTAGATGATTCCCATTCTAGGGTAAAAAGTCCCAAAACAAAGATAAAATCGTTGGAAATACATGAATCGTTTCCATAAATTTCTGACTTCGACTATTCTCCCCTCATCGTTGTATTTTCTACCTTATTTGATTTATATTTTGCTTCATTTTGTCGGAGACGAGAGGCTTGAGGAAAATAATTTGCACGAATGGAGAGATTTCTGTTGGACTTGTTTTTTATAGTCTTCATCGTCCTTTCAGGTGCCGATAAAATTATGCAAACCATCGGTTCTGATAATCGCATCATTTTCCGCGACATGAGAAGAACAAAAACGCGTTTATCCAATCTTGGAGGATAGCAGCGTATGTTGGGATATACATGGAAGCATACATTTTTAAGACCCTGTTCAATGCCAAAAAATTTTCATCGTGAGAAAAGATTCTGCGAAGATTCTCTCAAGGGACGCTAGATCATCGATATGAAATCAATTAAGAGTCAGTTAGGTCATTCTGCAGACCGACAAGGGCATATTTCGTATTTTTTTTCAGCAAAACCATAAAATGAATCGGATTTACAAGAAAAGTGTTTTATTATACATGTAATTGGCAATACAAAATTATTTTTCCATTGCGATATATGTCATAATGGCGACTGTGCACAATTATTCCGATGGCCTTTATCGCCTTCATTTCTGAAAGGTCGACGGCCGAACCAACAGCTCCTAGAATTTTTGGTTTACGATGAGGCACCACAGTTTTTTCAATTATATATAAGAATGGCTCTAGAAGTACATAGAATTTTTTTGATATGTTGCTTTTTGTAAAAATGGCGTATTTCTAAATTAAAATGTATAAAATGCTATGAAAAAATTTGCAGGAAATTGTTTATAAAGAAGGAATTATGCGATATGATGAAAAAATCCTACGTAGTGCTTTAAAGAACGTTATTTTGAATGTACCGTTGAAATTTTAAATGAATCGGTTGAAATTTGTTTGAGTTATGAACTTGGCCGACTTGAAAAATTTAGTTTTGAGATAAACGCGTTAAAAGTTTGTAGAAAGCTCGCTCCGGATGAAGAGGGGTTGCACTAGAATATGAAAATCGTGTACTTAGGGATTATTCACGCACATAATGTTTTGCAATATAAATCTATAGCTACTAAGGTACCTTTTCAACAAACAAACAAACAAACAAAAATGGATTTTTTGAAAATCCTAGAGTGGCCAACCCCTTAAGAAATGTCGATTCTCCCAAATAATATATTGAAATGTTTGAAGCTTCGCGACACTCAATATGTCCATTGGCATACAGTTTTTATTTGGTATACTTCGTGTGAATCGAAAAGATTTTCTGAAAAACAGAGCTTGAAGAAATTGCGAGATTTTGAAAAAAAGTTACGATTTTTCCAAAAAATATTTCCACTCAATTATTTGACAAGTTTTTTCAATTTTATTAGTGCTCAATTTCCTGCGTCAACATGGAATGTAATTACACAGGAATTGATAAATATTGTCGTTTTTTTTTGCAGTCGTTGAGAATTCAGACGACGAATTCAGCGTCGGGTCATTTTCAAATGTTTCAAGATATTTTGGACCACGTATTGGTCCAAATGTTTCACGATATTTCGGACCATCGTATTGTCGAATTGTTTAATTGAAAACTCGGAAAACTTCACAAGCTTTGGACTGATTAGTTTTTCTGGAGCAAAAAAGTAAAATCGGTTGCATTATACAATTGTTAGGGTCTTGATTCAGGATGCAAAGATTTTTACAACAACTGTAGAAAAACTCTAGCCTGTAGACCAATTTTGAGATAGACATTTTATGCCCTTTTTAAAGACACATGTGTAACTTATTTGCCCCAAAATCTCGAGATATATGTTACAAAATCGATAAGTTGTTTTCACGAGGAACCAAAAGGAAGGATTTATTCAAAAAGCTTGACTGCAATGCGTTCAATAACAAAAAAAATGAGCCCCAAAATAATGAAACATATTAAAAAATGATCCAAAAAATTGACGAATGTTTAGTAATTTAAAAAATGCCTCAAAATAAGTCACATTTACTCTATTCGCTGGTTACCCCTTTGAATTTGAACTTTGCGAAAGAATGCAACATTGCACCATTTCAATGAATGGTGTTCCCCGGAGCTTGGAACATACATCAATTGTCACAGTCTATCCTTCTCTCTCTCTCAGGCAAAAGTTCATCAAGACCGAATTAATAATTGACGCTTTGCTCGCAAATGCGCCATGATTATAACCATCGTACATGCGTTTATATCCCTCATTCTCCCATCAGTAAAAGTGTTAAAAAGATTGGCTTAGAAAATCACCATCGTCGTGCCCGGAATCAACGACGGTGTAGTCTCAATTAAGAAAAATCAACACAAAGTCTTTCGTCACCAATTAATAGTCTGGACGTGCCCAGTGGGACTTCTTTTCAAGAACGAATAACTTAATATCCAGAAGGTCAATCCAACGTTCGAAATATATAGAATTTTGGACAACGAAAAGAGGAGAGTGCCTTTTCCAAGAGGAAGGAAAGCAAAGTTCGAGATCGATCAGTCACAAAATGACAACGACGATATATTTCCCTGGACGAAAAAAGAAGTCGCACGCCTTCGATTCTGACAAATCGTTGACTTCTTATTTTTTCGTTTGTGAAGTCACACTGTGAAAAATCTCTTCCACCGACAGTATAATAAATACGAAATAGTTTGTGGAACATACTAGAGTTGTTGCAGTAGCAGGAAAGAGGATCGTGGAGGATGAGAAGAGAAAAACATGTAAGAGTTCGCTTTTTTCAATGTAGTATCATCAGCGTTTCTCTGGCTCTTTCTCGACATCGTGGAATAAATGCGTACAGCATATAAGTATCAAGGGTACCGTACATCGGCTACTGTCTGGCTGTAACTTAATTATCCGGGATTGATGTTGCCGGGGAGGTCTTCATCAATCCTCATCCGGCGACAAAGGAGGAAGCCAAAGATGAAGCGCGCACGGGCTGTTTGCTCTGGTGTACGAAATCTATAAAAGTGACCCCTCCCTCCCATATTCCTCTGACGTAACTTCAACGCTGCATTCGGGTGAAATGAAAAAAAAAAATATGGTGGAGACTGCCCTTTCATTAAAAGTAGCGATGAGCACTGAAGAATCATTAATGAGCTCCATAATCGAACAAGTACGACGCATATCAGAATCCAATCGATCATTCGGTTACAAATTTAAAAAGTCTGCGTGAGGTGAAAATAAATAAGAAAATTCATCTTTTCATTGCACAGTTCCATAGCTTAGGTTCTTAGCTTTTATTTGCAACAAAGGTTTTGCAAAAATTCATAACAATTGACCGAGTTATGACGATTTTTGTGAAGTGTCAGCCCTCTGCGCTAAATAACGACCCTCATTAATTTTGCGTGTTTTTCAAGATTTATTCGTTCAATTCACTTCAAATTCGGACCAAGCGCAGTTCATAATATCGTTTACGGCATCGAATACTAATTTTTCGATGTACTTTTCCATGTGTTGATAGCAAATAACTAAAGTTGTGTTTTTCGACGAAATTCAAACTTTCTTTCCACAAGTCGCCATTTCCTTAATTCTCGAAATTTCAAAAAAGTATCCCATTATACCTAAGTTTTATTATCATACTAAACGTACACATTTTCATTTTTTATTTCATACATACTAAAAATAGGCCGGTTTTTGAGCCTCGAGTTTTGAGTTGGATCAGAATGATCAGTTGATTCACCCCTGATTTTTCGGTTTGACGAAAAAATAGGCGAAAGGAACAGAATTTTCGATAAAATGTATCCAAGCAAGACGTATACCCACAGGGAACATTAGAGCCATGGGGCGTCCAATACTCATACATGGTAGTGAAGGGAGAATCGGCTGCGATTCGGCCACAACATCGATTAATTATTCTGATAAATTATATTGATCATTCTTAATAACAGATTTAAAGATAATAAATTTTTCGATATTTTTTTCAAAGAGTACATTAAAAAACAAACAAAAATGACATCCTAGCAAACTATAATATCTTAGTTATTGTGAAAGTTATGACTATTTAAAGAATGTTTTTTCAAAAATCAATAACTTCGGTACGGTTAACGATCGAGAGCTAAAAATGTACATGAATACTTCTTTTTGCATGGGTAATGACATATTAAAAAATAATGAAAAATCAAAGGGGGTCACCGACAAAACGTCGTTGAATTGACACGGAATGACTCATATACATGCATACATACGAATATTCGACTACAGTGGACGCTCCCACAACTTAACGCTTCGGGACTGGAAACGCTCCCATAATTGAACGTTCCCCTAATTCTCCCACTCTCGTGTTTCAACGCATGCGTACTGCCTTTTTTATTAAAGCATGCGTAGAACAATCGCGCGGAATTCAACCTGAAATTTGTACCTACGTGTTATTGCCATATATACATTTCAAAATCTGACCGATATATTTTGCAAATTTTTTGAAGTTCGATAAGAATTTTATGTTAATAACTCTAGATGAAAAGAATTGAACAGAAAAAACATTTATCCGTTTGTTGGAACGCGCGAGATACATTTCTCTAGAAAATGTTATACAAAGTTGCATATATATACATCATACATGCAGATGCATATGACTATTCTACAGAAATTTCGTTCTTACTGGAAAATAAAAATTCCTGTTTTTTCGAGAGAACAACTATTCTCGAACATGTTGTCCTATAAATAGGCGTGACTTGTCCCATCTATCAGTCATTTTTACCAAAATCCTTATATTGTATTATTTATCCACTTCACGCACATATTAACTACAATGATGTTACGTACCGAGTGGCACGTTACAAGGATAAATATATTTGTTATGAATTAAAATGCATTTTTGAAGCTAGAGATTGAGCATTTAATTAGTAGATTTGGGCGCCTCTACACCGTCCCATACGGGCCCGGCCACTGCTGAAAAGGGTGAGGGTCTCGACAATAATATACGAGTTTTATAGGAATTAATCATATAGCGGAGAATTTATTAAATCGAAAGAATATTTGAAATAAGAAAGAAAGAGAAAGACGGCGCTTACAATACATGTGACGTCTCTCGAGTATAAAACTGCTGACTTACGTTTGTAGACGGCCGAAGCTCCGGGCTATCGCGCGCTGCGGTGTGTGTGTCCCGTACACTTGAGTCTATAATCACACTAGGGTCTCTATGCAGTGAGAGCGCGAAGATGCACAATATACGCACTCGCTCACGATGGCCGGGAGATCCGCGAAGTTGAGGAAATAGATGTAGATACTTCGTTACGTAGAATTATTCATTGATTCTTTGTTTTATGTTTCAGTTGTTATGTTATTTAAACGATCAATTATTATTGTTGCAGTTTCCACCTCGGTAACGAGGGATTCTTATAGATAATGTTTCGTTGGTTTGATGATTAGCCATGATCGTGAGATCATGGGCACGAAGGGTGATTTATTAGATGACTTTCAATTACTTATTTTACTATGACCTTAGGGTCATAGGCACGATCTTTTAGGACGGACAAAACATTAATATCGACCCGAGACTTACGCGTCTACGCGAGCACCCCTGTGTAACGTCCCAAGATGACATACGAACGGGCGTATGCATCTTATATGGCAACGCGGGAATTACGCCACAGCGACTGGCTGAAGGCCGGAGTATTACTCCTTGATTCACCTGACGGTGGGTAGCAAGGTACTGATTCGACTTGAAAACGTTCCTCAGAACGTTGGCGAGTCGAACGCGAATTTCTGCAATTCGGCTTTTTGAAAACGGCGCGTGCATGCCCTTGATGGCCATGCACGAGCTCGCTCAAGGTGACCGAAAGGTGCCATCGACCGAAAAGTTGCTGATTGTGATTTGCGACACATGGGGTGATCGCGACGCATGAGTCCCTGGAATCCGTTGACGAGAGCATTTTAGCGTAGGACCGTGAATCCACGTACGTTCTCGCGCGAAATAATAGTATTAATAATTTTTATAAATTTATTGATTTTAGGCAAAAAGCGGGACGTAACAATGAAGCTAATAGTAACGCTTAATAAATCGTACGCAATTGAAAAAAAAAATGTTGACCGTTGAGGTTACGTTGCCCTGTGTCAAATTTTTGCAGCTCAGCAGCTGAGTTTGGAGTGGGGAGAAAGTGCGATAAGGGTCGTTAAGTTATGAAAGCGTGTTGCCATAGTAACGCGTTAAGTTATGGTAGCTGTGAAGTTATGGGGGGTTAAGTTGTGGGAGCGTCCACTGTAATGCAGCTGGTTGAAATCGCTATTATATTCTAGCTTTGGCGGTCGCGGCGCACTGTGGGTAGATTCACAGAAAAATCGGCAAAACTAGGCCGATGTGCGTACTGAAAAATGCAATGGTGATTCTTAAGTTTTTAACCTCGCTGATTTCAAATCTGGAATCAAAATTTCGAAAAAACAAAATGGCGGACCGGAAGTGACTATCTGCGTTACTAAAAAGAATCCGATTTGAGTAGGGATCGGTAAATTAGCGGTTTAAAAGTCACTGATTAAAAATCTCAAATCCAAATTTTGAAAAAACAAAATGGCAGACCGGAAGTGACTATCTGCGTTACTAAAAAGAATCCGATTTGAGTAGGGGTCGGTAAATTTGCGGTTTAAAAGTCACTGATTGAAAATCTCTAATCAAAATTTCGAAAAAAAAAATGGCGGAGCGGAAGTGACTATCTGCATTACTAAAAAGCATCCGATTTGTGTAGGGATCGGTGAATTTGCGGTTTAAAAGTCACTTATTGAAAATCCTGAATCAAAATTTCGAAAAAAAACAAAATGGCGAACGGAAAATATATTTTTATCTTACTCATAAGCAACTTTTGCTATCAGAAATCAATATTTGTGTTTTGAAGGTTGTTTTTTATAAATTTTGAATGAGATTTGGGGAAAACAAAACGATTGTCTGGAAGTGAGGGAAAGTTTTCAAATAATTTCGGAAAATTAGTTATAAATCATTTTTAACGAATTTTATTGCTAAATACATTTGAAACAGCAATCGACACTTAACGAATTAAATTTTACCCAAAATAATACGTGCGTTACATAGAATAATTAATAATTAATAATAATAATAATATTAATTATTAATAATTATTCCTGATTTCAATATTAATCATAATCGTCAGCGTCGGAATCGCGATCGCCGTCGTCAGAGGAATTGGTGGATTCTGATTCGTCACTCGTGTATTCCATTAATTCACCTAAACCATACTTATCGCGAGAACTATCGGTACAGAGCAAAAGTTGCAATGCTTCTGGTGATAAACTTTTTGCTTTTTTCGGATACTGCTTGCCCATGCTCGATATGTATGGATCTGAAGTTAAGAGGAGTCGATTGAAAACGTCTTGCATGGTCGCTGTTCTCGAGTGTTTTCGAGCAAAACACTCGCGACATTTTTTAATATCCTTGTTACGGGCTTCCTGTGCGTCTTCTGACATTTGCCCGATAGGAAGCGGGGACCATTCAATTATCAAAGGACCATGAATCAAAACTTTGTGAACCGTAGTTGGCATGCAGTACCAAGAATACAAAGTTACGAACATTTCGGCGGTTTCAAGACTATATTGTTTGAAAGCAGTTACATTTACGGCAAAGCCACTTGAAAGAACTTGCAATATTATGTGGAATCTTTTCATAATATTCTCGTCCAAACCCAAAATTCTTGATGAAATTTGAGTATTTTTGAAAAAACGTCGCGCAGTGTTTCCGTCGTTACTGCTACCAAACCCTTGTTTCGGTTTATCAACATCAAGATGCAACTCTTTCTTGAATGCGGCTTGAATAACTCGTTTTCGCTCAGCAACTACTTTTTTTTCTTCATCTTTTCGAGTTTGCCACTTGTGAACGGCGATTTTATAGCCGATGTGCAAGAAGCACTCAAAAAAACGGATCCACGCATGCAACGTTGATAATCCAAGTTCGAGTCGAGTTCTGTCAACGTCTACAGTTTTCATCAGCTCTATGTCATTAAATTGCGATGATGTGAGATTGCATATATAGCAACGCATTGCGGATTTTGTATTTGTCACGGAGTTGCAAACTTTGCCGTCAATCATAGTGAAATACAGCTCGTATTTAACAGTAACTTCCTTCCCGTCAATAAATGTCGTAAAAGGGGTGAGAGACTCGATCTGATTATCAACGTGTTGCCGTTCCTGAATCGTTGACGACACAGTTTCTTTTAAAAATTGAATTCTAATAGGGCGACAATACCGTGGAGATGAGGGCCTGGGATTTTTCCAAAGGACGAATTCTTTTTTTGAGATATCCGATCCTAAAATTTGCAATGGAGCTAAAGACGTTAAAAATATACTCGCATCAGAACTCTCAGCATTCGTAAACTTTTGTTTGTATTCACTGTGCCCAGAGCTTCCATCGCAACCCCATTTACAAATTAGTCTTAAATTCTTCGATTCTTCAGGGCGCAAAGAGTTAATCACGTCAGTTTGCAACTTTAGAATTCTGTCGCAAGTGTGATCAATCAAAGACTGTAATTTCACTTCGGCTAAAGTCTCAGTTACCGTTATATCTGAAGGGTAACAACGGTTTTTAGCAGCAACGACTTTTGCGTACGATGGATAAATAGCAACTTTTTTATTTCTCAAAGATCGCCTGATGTCTATGTATTGCTGTTTTGTTAGTTTTGCATTTACAAAATCTATCAGTGCTTCATCTCCAGACATCTCAACTAGCCGTGGATCTATCGACGATTCATATGCTGTTCGGTATCTCGCAGCTCTTGAGGGAGATTTTGTTGTGATGTTTTTTAAAATAGTGGCAGCATCGTTTAATCCTGCAGAACTGAGTCTCATCCCGGTGGCCAAACTTAATTCCTCCACGCAATGCTTTTCACTGACTTCTAAAGCCCTTCTTTTCTTGGTACGTTCACTCGACTCTTCGAAACTCAATTTTCGAGGTCGCCCAGATACACCTGAAGTTGATGGCTCTCCAATTGGTTTCGTACAATTCTGAAAAAAATAGCGCGAGCGTTATACTATACATCTTGACCCATAACTCGAGTTTTCGAAACATCAATAAAATTAATTACCAAAATAGTTATTGAAGTTTGCAACCATTTTTCATTTTTTTTTTTAAATGCATCGTGGCTTCTGTGCACTTCGAGCCATCTACTTTTGATATTACAAAGTAATTTTTTTAATGAATCCTTTTCATTGTTGTCAATCGTGAAAGATTCGGATGACTCAAGAGTAATTTTTTCCTCAAAAATCTGAAGTTGCTCATTCAGGCACAATTTAAATTTCTCCTTAATAATTCCAAAAATATCCTGATAAGTGCACGTGTAATCCATGGCACGTGAACCTAGAATAAAACAAGTATGATAAACATTTACTAAAAATGAATGTGTTCATGGGAAAAATTTTAATCTAATTGTAAATGATAGAATAAATTATTGTAACATTTTGAACACCCGTTACATGAATCATGACTCTTTACGAATAGATCACTGGGTAGAAAATTATTTTATATTCCACAAGGACCGGCTATTGTCCCCAGCAGGTATACGTTTACCTGCTGGGGACTATGCGCCCAGCCTGAACAAAGAAGCCAAGCGTTGCGCGACATGAGAATTCCGGTTCCCAAAGCCAGATATGCAACAATCTGCAGAATTTTTTTTATAAATTCTAATCTTAATAACATTATCAATAGGCTACAATGTTCAAAAGTCTGGGATCTCCTGGGATCACAACTATTTTTATACTTCTTTTGGAAAAATAAATTTACAAGCTTGCTTAAAATGCATACATTGAACACTCTTTTATACATACAATATTTCAAATTTCAAAAAACTATTTGACATGATAATATTCTACATACCTTCAAGATTATCTCCCATTTTACCGATTTGAAATCGGTAGCGTAGAACAAAATATATTTCACTTTGCGCGAATCGAAAATTTCAGCGTACAAAATCGCTACGTTATTCACTCTCGAACGGTCGAGTTCAGACTGTCGTAAGTCGAGTACCGCGAAGGGTAGGGACCGGTCCTTTTACAATAGGGCGTACAAATACCTGGTCTTTGAAATGACATACATAGAAATACGAAATGAGAACACTCAATTTTTGGGTTTTGCCGATTTTTCTGTGATTCTGCCCACAGCGCGGCGAGTCGCAGCAAGATAGCATAGGCTGCATTCGTCTTTTTTTGCATTTTATATGCCGATGTATACGTGCTATAAGCGTGTAAAGCCGGAGCCACAATGACAAAAATAAGAAACCAGAAATAAGAATCAGCCATCCGATTGCCGTAGTTTCTCAAAAGTGTGCAGCGATTGGCTGATTCTTATTTCTTATTTTTTATTCTAAAGCCCGGTTTATGCAGCGGCCGTAACTTAACTTAGCCGTAACTTAAGAAGTTGAAAGTATATATTGCCCTTGTGGCGTTTATGCAGCTAATTCCTTAGCATTTGCCGTAACCGTAACCGTGCATAAGCGCTGCAAGGGCAATATATACTTTGAACTGTCTTAAGTTAAGTTAGGGCCGCTGCATAAACCGGCCTTTATTCTGTCATCGTAATGTTGGCCGTTGACCCGTTGTATTGTTTACTTAAATTATAATGTTGAAAAATATGACATGTGATTTTTTTAAGTGACAATTTGTGCAATTCGATCGAGTGTAGTGTGGTGTATTGTGTGGGGATGTTTTTTTTTCATTGAAAATTGTGTATTTCAGGAACATAAGGGTATGTTTCATAAAAAAAATTTCTTCGCATAAAAGTAATAATAATATTAGAAAAAAAATTTGAATACATAGAAGTGTACTAATTATCAATCATTGTATTTTAAAGAAAAATAACATTTCATCAAATAGTAAGAAATGTCTAAAATTTTTGTCCAATTAGTGTTTTTTTGGCGAATACGTTCAAAAGTTGTAAATGAATAACACAAAAATATTAAGAATTCTATGTTAAAATCGTTTAAATCATTTTAAACTCTTCGAATAGTTAAAATGTATCAAAATGAAAGTACATGGTAAAAATAAAAAAAATTCGTTCACGCATCTTCGTGCAATGAGCGCAAAATTGAAAAAAAAGTTATTTTCGTTAAAACAAAATGGTTTAAAGAACTGTAAAGACTTCAAACTCTACAGGATACTTCTTTATGATCTTATAAAGAAAATCTATAAGTTACAAAAATATTGGTTCACAGGTTGCGGAGATCTGACTCTGGACGGACACAAAAATGGCTTTTTGGCTCAAAAATGGCTGTTTTTTTGGGAGATTTCATGATCAACATGCTCTGAATGGATTGAGTCAAAAAAGGTTTTGAGATTATAGTAAAACAAAACTGTGCTCTGAATTTGGACCGGATCCGTGCATGGATTGCTGAGTTATGAGTGAGGGTGGACGGCTCAGAGGACGGAAAATCCAAATCTTTTTGTTTTTGTATAATATGCCAACATATGTTGGTATAAAGTTTGTATGGTTGTTTTCATAAGAAATAGGTTTTTGGAAGGCAATACTAATAGGCACTTTTCATGTATGGTGAGTGCCCAAAAATCACAGGTAAATAACACATACACACTTACCCACAAAGAACATTAACCAAGCATCAAAATATCAAAATATTCTCTCTCTCGCAGACATCAACGGTCACAAAAAAACGACCCGTCTTAAAACAATACGAAAATTTTGGTCCACAAATTCATATTAAATATTATCCAAGATTCATCAAATGTTTAACAATCACCCATACAAATTCAGTTCAGTCATGATACATAACACTTAACCTTACAATGTAAAATATAACAAAATCTATTACATACAAAATAAGACTGGAATGAATATAAACAAAATTGTATAGATTCATAAATCTGAAGAGAATCTGAACAAAGATCAAAACGTTATACAAAAAAAATGTCCATTATCATTTGAACCCACTGGCCGGATCGCAGCCGATTCCCCCTTCACTATTGTCTCTACACGGCCGCATATCCAAACCAACACTTGAATTCATACATGGTGGATTAAAACTCCATCCCAAGGACGTCCTTGAATATCCCTAAAGGGGAGACTGACAGCGTCAAAATGCCGATTTTTGAGCATCAATATAAATGTACATGGCATTTGTGGAAAATTCACTGATAGTCTCCAATTTGATGTATTGAATGTAGTAATTTTTGACGCTCGTTAGAGCCCTGAAGGTGCAGCGATTCTCTCATAAATCAATTTTTGATTTTCACACGCTGCGCGCAGTTCTGACCAAACCGCTTGACGGATCTTATCCTACGACGTCTCATTGTCTCTGTAAAACTTTTGCGGACCGCTTGAGCGCGGCACATTTCTTTTTTAGATCCTTATTTTCGAGTTACAGGCCACTTTTTGAATCGTTAACCCATTTTTGGTTTTTAGAACACTGCACACAAAACAATATTGATTATAATAAAAATGTGCCGCGCTCAAGCGGTCCGTAAAAGTGTTGCAAAGAAAATGAGACGTCGTAGTATAAAATCCATGAAGCGGTTTGGTCAGGATTGCGCGCAGAGTTTTTGAAGATCCAGGTTTCGGGAAACAGCCTCCAAAGTTGAAGGTATGGAAAAACGTTTCTTCAGTCCTTCGCTCCACCGATTACTGCATCTGCATAACAAACAATATTTTCCATGGTTATTGCATGCAGAAAAATTTTTTTTAACACGCTTTTCATGGTTTGTTAATATTTATTTTTGTAATTATTTTTAATATTTGCAAATATTTTTACACCAAAAATGCTATAAAATTATTATAATATAAGGCACGGAATTGAATTCACTTACTGGAAAAAGTGTAAATAAATATGAAAATCAATTCGATTATTTAGTAAAGACGACGAATGGCATTGTCTTCACAAATAATTGAATATAGAAAATATATATATGAACTGACGTATCACTAACCATTGTGAAACTGCTCGTGTCGTTTGTCGAGATCGCAAAAGCACTTCCACGTCATTTCTCGATCGGTTTAGATATTTTATATTGCTTTTGAACAAATAAATAAACACTCGATAAAAATAAGTGAATACAATAAAAAAAAATGATAAACCACGCGCGAACGTTTGTTTTCTGTTCATTTCTGTTACACTTTCTGATCACTTGCGACTATTTTTTTGATTGGTCCGCAGAGTTGTAAGCGCGCAATCGCGCGATATCCAAATTTCGATTCAACAGTAGAATAATTATTTTTTTACCTACTTTACGGGAATCTGAATGAATAATCAATTGTATGTATATATATGGGGCATTCCAAGTGAAATCGAGGAGTCATTTCCCTCCGGTAATCAGATCCTTTTTCGTATGGATTCCACTTCAAAAACAGCCTAATTTTTTTACAGAATTATTTCATCACTCCATCAAGTGACGCGACGATTGTTTGTGTGTAAAAAAAGAATAACTGGAAAAACACCATTTTTAAAATTCTACAATTTTTTCCACAGATTTTGAGTTACAAATAAGTAATATCTGTCATGATTAGAAAGTGCGATGCGGCTGCCTCATATTTTTTAAAATAATTTTTTTATTTTGAGTTTCAAAAATAATATGAAAAAATTAATTCCTAATATTCCTTGTAGAAGTAAAAAATAAAATAAAAATAAAACATATCTTGAAAAATTTCGATATTTTGAATATTTTTCAAAATAAATGAGAATATTTTTTTTCAATAAAAGATTTTTCTCACTTACTTTGGAAAATATGCAAAATATCGAAATTTTCCGAGACATGTTTTATTTTTATCAATTTTTTTTAATTTTTATAAAGAATATTAGAATTTCTCATTTTTATTTTAGAAACAAATAAAAACTTATTAAAAAAATATAAGGCAGCCGCATCCCACTTTCTAATCATGATATACATTACTTATTTATGATCCAGAATCTGTGGAAAAAATGCAGAATTTTGAAAATGGATTTATCAATTTTCAAAATTCTTTTTTTACAGATTCGCTTGTAACTTTGTCATTTTTCAAAATTCGGGTCTATGACTTGGTAAATAAGTGCAAAAGAGTTTGGAAAACGTAAAAAAAAATGATAATAAAAGAAAAAAGATTTTTTTCCGATTTCACGCTGACGGGACCCCCTTAAACTTCTAACTTAAGTGCGAAACAGCACCTGTTCTACGTACTGGGAACACCTCTGATACGTACCCTGAGACGGTTTTTAGACGGACTAGACCCTAAAAAGTGACATCTGAATTACGTATTTGAGACGAATAAACCAGTGATCCGAAAAATGTCTAATGATCATCCATTATACGTCGCTTAATTTAAATAATTTAATCGTTATTAATTAGACATTATTAATTAGTTATAAACTTGATTACTGATTATATAATATTTGGGGCCCATAATGTACAGAAACCATCCATATCCATATTGTACAGAAACGAGTACGCTTCGCGTACTCGTTGGGGGGCTTCACCCCCAACCCCCTCCCTCTCGCGCTCCGCACGCCGCACAGTAGGAGAAAAGCCCAAAAACCTGGCCAAAACCTCAAATGGCCTTTGACGGGAATGAAAATTGGCTCACAGGGGTTTTCAAGGTCGCTGATTACGAATCTGAAAGCCAAATTATCGTAAACAAAATGGCCGATCCAATATGGCTGACATGAATGTTAAAAAGTTGCCAGATGTCGACAAAAATTGGTATTTACGGGTTTTCAAGGTCGCTGATTATGAATCCGCAAGCCAAATTATCGTAAAAAAAATGGCCGATCCAATATGGCTGACATGAACGTTAAAAAGTTACCAGATGTTGACAAAAATTGGTATATACGGGTTTTCAAGGTCGCTGATTACCAATCCGATATCTATTGTTTATAACTTGCAACGAAGAGCTTACAGCAAATTGTTATAAGCAAAATGGCCGAGTATCCTGCTAAATAGATAAATTGGCTCATCTGAGTAGCGTATGCTAACTCGACCGAGTTGAACGATGTACGAATATCTTGGGTCTTCCGTCGTTTAGATCTTTCACTGGACATTGTAAACTCAAGGGACGGGCGGCCGCCCGTATTACCCGGGCTTGTTACTACAGTGTCTGTAGGGGCGGCAAAACATATCTGCTTGCTAAGCCATTCACCGTTATTCTTGAAAAATACACAGGATTTTCTGTGAGCTTGTTGCCACCTCGTTCTCATTTGATTGAAGAGTATCAAAAAAGTCTGTTTCGAGTCCTCAGGCACTACAACTGTATGTCCGGTGTCCTTGGAAATTTTTTCTACCGTAAATTCGATCAAGGAAGCGAATTTATCGGATAAATGCTCGCTGATTATCAGAAATACTTCTTTCCTTGTCAGCACCAATTCTTTGTAACCGGATCCTGTAATAAAGACATAAAATTGTAGAAAATTGGTGTTAAAGGAAAAGATAAAATTTTCAATTAATACAATAACTTGAACAATGTACATTATTTTACCAAATAAATAACCGCAATAATTGAAATAATTTTAAAAAAATTAGACAGAAAATATTGACATGGATTTGGTTAAAAGAAAGCTTTGCTTACTATATAATATATATATATTCAAATATTTTATTTGAATGTTATAACATTTCATTCATATTTAAGAAATTTTTATGTGGTTGATTTTAATATGTTGATATATACGTATGTATATATATATATATATATATATATACATACGTATATATCATAATTAAATCACAGAAAATTTATATATATTAAAATAATTTATTTCAAGCGTATAACAGCCGTCTTGTCCGTTATGATGCTACTTCACCCATTCTCAGGTAGAGGCGCAGAGGCTGCTCAATAGTGCCGCGTGCACGCTCGGCTACCGCACGATGCGAAAAAAATCATAAAGGACAAGACGCACGTTTTCCGCAGGTAACTCTTGTAAATTTCGAAAGCTTATACATTAAACTAAAGGCGGAGACTAGGAGCTTTGCAAAATGTGACATAATATATAACTTTTCGGACCGTTGAAAATAAAAGTTTTCAAAATTATTCAATTTTATTTATGCCGAAGGCTATACTACATTTCAATCATTTATACATAAAGTTTAGATTCAACCGATGTAAAAATATGTTCTACATACCTCCAGAAGTCGTATCCATGTTGCAGAATTGAAATTAAACCCGTCACTTTAAAGTTATGGGTTTTTGAAGTCAGCGTTATTTTCGTCTGTTCAGCGCGTGACACGTACACTCTTCACGAACACTAACTGCCAACTGACGCTGCGGCGCAGGTATACACTTAAAGGGCTTTCCCTTCCACAATAGAATGCAGTTACTCGTCCTCTACCTGAATGACTACTCAACTGACCCTATTTCGAAAATTTATTTTTTGGGGTTTTGGCCAGGTTTTTGGGCTTTTCTCCTACTGTGCGCCATTGTCGTCGCGCTTCGCGCGCCGTATTCTTGATTATTGTCTTGATTTATTCGGTATGGAAATACTATATTGTTTTCATGTTACTGTTCATTATTTTTGATAATATTGAGTCACATGTTTCGTTCTTCATAGGGGCAACTGTTCATAAAGTTGGTGATCGAATTTCAAAGATTTTATTAGTAGGCACTCACAACTTTAGCATATAAAGATCATACATTTTGTTTTTGTGATATATTTTGAATGTTGGTTATCATGTTCCTTAGGGACGTTTTAATAGGCATTCACACCGTAATTCAAAGTTTTTGATCCATTGTGAACATCGTATAGTTTGATAAATTCTATTAATTATTATTTTCAAAAATGATTTGCATGTAATCAATATGATGTGAAAGTATCTAAACAATCATATCATTTAAATGCTTTGATAGTTCCCCCCCTCTCCCTCTCTCCCTCCCTATCTCCCTTCTTCCCTCCCTCCCTCCTTCCCGCCATAATTCAAACTCTTAATAAATTCTATTAATCATTATTTTTAAAAATGATTTGAATGCAATCAATATGATATGATAGTATCTAAACAATCATATCATTAAAATGCTTTGATAGTTTATGCTCGCAGAATTGTTAAGATATTAGGCAGTAATGAAAAATATTAGTGGAATTTAAGATGGGCATATTTATCATAACATTTTAATCATTTAAAGATTATTAGTATATTTATAATAAGTAAAAGAAGTTTTTGGTTATAAATCAATGCTTAGTTTCTGTTTTTTCACGTTTGAAACGCGCGGGTGATCGCCATATTGCCAACGGAAGGCAAGCACACGAGAGTAGAGGAACCATGTACTTTTTATAAGAGAAATATGGGTTTCGAATTTGGCGCGCTCAGGCCGGCTGCTACGCATTATTCTGTTTGATTTTAATGCTTGCGTCGCCAAAAGGTCAACGCGTTTGTTTTCACAGCATCATAGCTTTAGTGATTGAGGTTATGTATTTGACATTCGCGCACGCAACAGCACGCATTATGATTGGTTGAATATTGTAACCTTAGATTGTAACTCATCGCCTATTGTGTCTTGGTTGCTGTGCTATTTCTTATTTCTTATTTCTTATTCCTATCTCTTATGTTTTTCATTGTGTCCGGGGCTTTAGTTCCTCTTTTACTCTGTGCGTAGCATAGTGGCGTCCGTGACTACGTGGCGACGTCGCGTACGCAGGTCTATGCTTTACGTGAAGTGATATGTGCTTGTTTACAGTCATATAGAAATTGTGTCAGTCAGAAAAATAGTCTTTTTTCGTCAAAAAAATATGGTTTTTGTGCAAAAGTCATTCACGTAGCAGTGTCTCATTTGATTGAAACTTCATGGGACACTTGTTTACAATCATATACAGAAATTCTGTAAGTGAGAATAAAGTTCATTCGAAAACTTTTGAGTTCCAAGTGCATATGGACAAAAATAGCAGACCCCTCTTTACAATCATATACAGACGTTCTATAAGTTAGAGAGAGATTTGTTCATAAATTTCCAAGTTTTAACTACATATGGCCATAAAATGTCATTTTTTGCTCAAAAATGGCTATTGTTTCAAAAATCATTGACGGACATCCGACGTAGTATTCGAGGCAATATTAATAGGCACTTTTCGTCATAAAATGAGTGGGTGCCTAAAAAGTGAAAAAAAAAAAAGTTTTCGATTTTTCACAGTGCAGTCACCCATCCAAGTTTTGGATTCAAGGAATGCTGCTTAACTTTTCTGATCTCCTACTTACCTACCTACCTACCTACCTACACTAACTTCACTCATGATAAATTTTTGCGTATAAAAACCTTATACGATGTAGTTTGCTGATATACTTATATATCTTTGTTTCACAGGCCTTGAATAATGTATAATCAATAATGAAATTTATAATGAATGAATAATGTGTAATTAATAGCGTTTAAACTAAGGGACGTATAATAGATGATCATTAGACATCTTTTGCACCATTGGCATTCGTCTTAAATACGTATATTAAACGTCACTTTATGAAATCGATAGGTACGCCTAAAAACTATGTGAGAGTACGTATACGAGACGTTTTTAGCATATAGAATCGCTGAAGTTTTGCATCTCCGTTAGTAGTTTAAGGATGTCTGTGGACATCTCTGAAATGAAATTTTCATCCAACACATATGGTTATTGGACGTCCCCTGGCTGTTAGGTTACATGCGGAATATATTGACAACTCCAAAAATGTCCGAAATCCTTAAATGTACATCTAAGAGTCGAATGCGCTTTATTGGACAAAACGCGATGGATCACACACGACGTATATTGTATGTACATGACATGTACTATTTCTTAAGCTAACAAGCAACGTAACACGGCTATCCATGGGATGTCCATAGGTATACATTGAATGGCTTTTACTTAAGGACAGTAGTTGGACGTCTATTCGACGTTCTAGGTTCACATCTACATGAAATTTTACATGGAAGGTCTGATAGACGTTCAATGGACATCCTTCAAATATGATTTCCGTTTATGAATCTGGAACGTCCAATAGATGTTCAATTACTGTCCCGAATTAAAAGCTATTGAATGTTTACCTATGAACATACCATGGTTGGCCGCGTTATGTATATTTGCAGCTCAAGAAATAGAACTAGTCGTGGACATATAATATACGGCCTGTGTGATCCATCGCGTTTTGTCCAATCGAAAGTATACCATAAATGTTCAATGGATGTCTGCATTACGTCCATCGTGGATGTAGACGTGTTAAGGATCTATGGATGATCGATGGACGTCCAATGGACACTCGGTTCCGTGTGGGAATCATTGACAAATACATCCGAAAAGGAGTAAAAATGTTTGCAAAGCTTTCTATGAAGTAGGTTCAATTACAGTGAAAAGATTGGTACACTCAACTCTTTGTTAACGGTGATGAATTAAGGTAAATGTCCCAATACCCGACCATCTAAGAGGCGACAAAAAAGTCGACTTGTTTTTCGCGTTCGAAAACATACTATTTTCTATAACGACTATGACTTTTGGAAAGCTTGAAGTCTCTAGTTTCCAAAACACAGGGTATGGTTGTTGCTACAATTAGTTGTTTATTCGTACCCCTACAGCACATAACTTTGCTGCAATGTCACAGCAATGTTGTCATATTGCACGTGCAATGATATATTGCAGATATGTTGTGGCAACATTGCACTAAAACTTCTCAGCAATGTTTCGGGAATATTCCTAAGCAACATACCTGCAATATTTTGTTGAAACATTGCTGCAATGTTGTGGCCCAGTATTGCGTCTACGGTTGCTCATGTTTGGTCGACAGTTGGCTACCAACACTGGGCGATGGATGGCTAAGGGCCCAAATGATAAGTCCGGGCCAACGTCGATTTCTATCTTCAGCCCAGCGTTGGTAGCCAACGTTGGCCCGTAGATCACTATTGCGTATCGCCCGGTCTTATTACGCCATAGCCGAACCGACGTCGGCCCAAATTCGAACCAACATTGGTCGAGTCTCAGCCGAATATCGGCTTATTGTCGAAATGAATTATTCGGCCAGTGTGGCAGCGGGCGAACGTTGGCCAAGCGTCGGGCAAGCAAAATAACCCATGTTCGTTAATTTTATTTGTAATATCTATTTTTGTTTATAATTTTGATAAAAATACGTGTTTGATTAATGTTTGATGATTTTTAAGCATTACATAATATCGGAGAATAAATTTTTTTTTTAATTGAAAAAAAAATTTGAAGGCGGTATCGAACCCTCGACCCTCATCTTTTACACATATCTTTGGTTTGACCATGAATTGAATATAAAAAAAAAGATCTTTTGAAAATTAATCAATTTTTTTGACTGATTAATTTTCCTTGTGTATACGCGGATCGAAGAATAATTACGAGCCTAGTCTGGGATTTGAAACCTACCTACCTATCAAGCCTACCTGGTGACCTAATACTGACACTCTAACCACTACAACATCGACTACTTTTAATATTCTCATGTGTATATCATATTTATCAAACACAGGCCGGAAAAATATATGCGTACACGGAAAAACAATCAACAATCATCATAATACCCAACAATTGCCCAAAAGTTATTAATAAATTGTTTAAACAAATAATTATTTAACAATTTTTTTGTAATTTCTTTTTTTCCTTAAACGAATCGAATGCATTAATTTTCTAAGTGCATATGATTTTTTTCAGAATTCTCTCTCTGTTTTGAAATATTATGAAAAACATTTTGAAATACAAAAAAACATTCCCAATTTTGTATATGTTT
Source organism: Alloplasta piceator (assembly GCA_946863875.1). Lineage (NCBI taxonomy): Eukaryota > Metazoa > Arthropoda > Insecta > Hymenoptera > Ichneumonidae > Alloplasta > Alloplasta piceator. The sequence continues at coordinate 27,144,827 of OX333079.1, forward strand.
TTGCGCGCAGGTTTATCTTCAGCTTTGAAAAGTTTCAAAGACACTTGGCCAAAAAATACATAAGTCCAGCCAGTCTAAAAATTCCAAAGCGAAAATTTCAAAAAAAAGAGAGAAAATTCTGAAAAAACGTTCAGAAAAAAATATCAAGCTAGCGTTGGCTCAGGATTGGCCAGTATTAAATCAATGCTGGGCCAACGTTAGCTTGCCATCGTTATATCCCAGGTGGGATTGGCCAGAGCTTGACATATTGCACTGCATTGGCCCAATGCAGTGTGCCGATGCTGGTTTGTAACCTCAGGCCAGATCTGGCCAAACTCCGAAGCCAACGTCGGGCCAATGCTAAAACTGAGCATCGGGCCAACAATCGTACAATGATGCTGGCCCAATGCTGTGCCAGGCCTGGTTAATAGTCTTATCCCATACGATACGCTCGATACGTTTGAGAGGTTATGTTCGTACGTAAATGTCTGTTGACATCGTGCAAAATGTTTAAACCGCGTTCAAGTAATTTACGAGCGAAAGTATACCGTTCCTTTAAGAATAGTGAGTCGGAATTAACTATCAAAGAAGTTATGAAACTACCGGCGAACAAAAAAACAAGAAAAAAAGACCACGCTTTGGTGTATTCTGTTCTAATGTGCGAATTTTCTAACCCTGTAAATTCTCAAATCATTGTCAAAGATGAAAACCGTGATATCGAGGATGAAATAGCTTCATTATTAGACTTAATTTTTAGAAATACATATGTTAAAGAATAAATAAATGTTTCTATCATCGTTTTTTTAATAACCTGGTCCGAGTTTAATATTTATTCCTTAATAAGAAGAGTCTAAAGGTCAACATAAGCCACAAAAAATTTGATTACAGATTTCCCGAGATGGAATAAAAATTTTTAAATGAAATGAAAAAAAAATAATCGCGCTACCTATAAACATTAATTATGCAGACGATCCCACTCTTATTTTTATATTCCCTCAAACTATCTTGGAGAAATATGTGTTGAAAATTGTTTGAGGTTATGTTGACGTTTAAGCGTCGGGCCAGCATAGGGCCGACATTATATGCCAACGCTGGGCCATGATTTGAAGACCGCGCTGAGCCGCGATTCAATACCAGCATCGGCCTGACATTGTATGCCAGAGTTGGGCCGAGGTTGACAATACAGTACCGACAATATACTGGCACATTGTCGGGCCATTCGTTTAATCCCACCTGGGATGCGAACTATATATATATATATATATATATATATATATATATATATATATATTCGTGGAAACTAGCCTTTTATATATACATATGTGTATACATTTATGTTTAAATAAAATTATAGATCCTTCATTTATCTTTCGCTACATATATGCTCGTTCGCGATCGTATATTTTAGGTGACTAAATTAATATTTTCTAAGTATTTGTTTGAGAAAGTTAATTAAAAAAACCCTGTAAATTTATATGTAAGATCGTTTGAAAACATTATTTTTAAATTAATAATAAAAAAAGTGTGTGAATTTAAAAGCAGTCGGATGCCGGCTAGTTACCAACATTGGATCAACGTTGGCGATAAGCTAATAAAAATATATTGGTTACATTTATCCGAGCCAAACAATGGCCAAGAGTTTGTGATTTTTCTTATGCCGATCATAGAATATAGGATTGGTTGACAATCGGTAAATATGATCAGCCAACCGTAGGCCCGGGCTTGGAAATCAAACATCGGCTAGGTATCGGGTATACCTCGTGAGGTTTGATTGGCTAAACATCGAGCCAGCATTGGGTGCCAACCATCGGCATAGAGGGAACTTGTTATTACAAGATACAAGTTGGCTGTAAGCTGGGCCAGCATTGAGTGCCAACTCTCGAATGCCAACGTTCGGCCAAGCGTTGGCCTGATTGTCAGCATCGGCGATACTTTCCTGGGATGTTGTGGCAACATTGCTACGCACCATTGCACTAAAACTTCTCAGCAATGTTTCGGGAATGTTCTCAAGCAACATACCTGCAGTATTTTGTTGAAACGTTGCGAGTAAATTGCAGCAATATTGGTGAGCTCGAACTTCAAATTTTGCAACTATACACGGGCGTCATAAATATGAAAAAGTCCAATTGAAAAATGTCTATTCATTTATTCCTCATAAAATATCAATAACGATTGATTCCGAGTCATTTTCTTTTTCTTTTTCATCTTTATTTTCAAAATTTTGTTGTGCTTGTGACATTAATAAGACATGTGATATTAATAATATTAAGACATTGTGAGATTCGTATTGAAAAAATGTTTAATATAAAAAAAGCTATAAAACCAAAATATATTTTGTTTCTGAATGATTATTATTCGTAAAATATGACTATATACTGTAACGGGACGACCTGGGGCCTGCCATGATCTCGGCACTTCGCCTGAGATTCGTTAGGTGGCGGCGGTCGGTGGGTGCTCTCGCACTGGTGAGAGAGCCACCGAGCACCGATAAAGGTCCGGTGTATTACCAGCATCGGGGTCCTCAATTAACAATCAATTGTTGGAATATTTACCCGCGCTTTGTGGTCGCGCAGTCCTATGGACTTAAAACTACATATTTTTATTTTATGCAATAATTCAAATGATAAACTTTCCATTGCAGGTAATATTTCTGGAATTTTAATTATGCAATAAGAGTTATATTGCTGGAATATTGCACATTGATTGCATGCAATATTTCTGGAATATTGCGGAACATTGCAGCAATATTTCAATCGTCAGACATAGCAACATCGCAGCAAGGTTGCAGCAATGTTTTTGCAATATTACAATGTTGTCGTGCAACATTTCAGCAACATTGCAGGAATATTGTGTGCTTTAGGGGTAATAATCGAAAATACTGAGAAATGTAAATGAACAGTACGTTTCAACCCGGTCATGGAATCTGGTCAGATCTCCAGAAGGATCCTGATCGCTGTCTAGGATGAATTAAGGGAATCCAGCTGGATCCCTACCACGATTCCTGCACGGGTTTCTGTTTTTCGCGTATCGTTGCAATGACACTTGAAAAATGTTACTCTGCAGAGCGGAGTTTTACGGGGATGGATGGAGGAGGCTAGGCGCTGGTGCAAAAGGGCTATGGGGGTTTTATGGTGGACGGTGGGTTCCCATTAACCAGGGCGTTTTATCGATTGCCACGTGAAAAGGGAGGAAGAGGGTGAAAGAAAGAGAGAGAAAGATGAAGATGTAGAAGGAAGACGGGGAAGCGTGCTGCAGGCGGCGTTCGAGACCAAGGACAAAGAGGACAGGAGGCCGCGTGCGCCACTGCCACACAAGGAGAACCTTCTCTTAGGGTTCACTCGCATTCCCTGCGAAGAGCAGCACTTCACTCACTCTCTTTTTCCCTCTTTCTCCGCTTCTGGCTTTCCCTCGATTTCTGTTTCCAGGTCTCTCTCTCTCTCTCTTTCATAACCTAACCCCTTTTCCGGCTTACGAGAGATTCGTCGAAATCTAGCAAGACCCAAGAAGCTTCAACCCCTTTTGCGTTGGTGTCATGGCGTCGGGACCAGGATCACCAATCCCGCTCAACCCTTTCGCAGCAACCCTCCTACACAGACGTTTACATAAATGTTCTTATATAGGGATATATATATGAGGCGATCGATGTCACTTCAGCCAGTGAAAAAAAAAATTCCACAAATAATTTTGGAAAATCGAGTTACTTAATTGAAAAATATTCACCGAGTGTCAAACATTTGTAAAAAAAATTCTGACGTGTTTTCTCTTTGAGTACTATTTTTAAACGTTTTTCTATTCATATGGCTGTATCTTGGGCAAGATTTGATGTATTTACATTTGTAAAAAACAAAAATCTGCGTTTTTTATGGCCTTCCAGAAAAAAAATAATTTAGATTTTATTGAGCAAGTCGAACGTCCGTTTCAGGGCAAAATATGCAAAAATATTTTTTTTTCTCACGGAAAGACACTCGTTATTGCATTTTTTTTAATGACCCGCATTGTGAATACAAAAAACAAATTTTTGGTATTTTTCATATTATGGGATTCTAAACACCGTGAAGTAACAGCTATTTTTTTTTACTTTTTTATTAATATATTAATAAAAATATATTAATAAAAATGTTACTGCAACAGCTATTTTTCCTTTTTATTAATATATCAATAAATAAAAAAATTGCTGTTACTTCACGGTGTTTAGGAGTTTAGGTGTTTTTTTTTGTATTTTTAATATTCTTTATGTTATGGGAAAAATAATATTTTTTTTCGTGCATGCATGATTTTCGTGCTTTTTGCCATATGCGCGGATGGCCGAGTTCGGTCCTTTTCACTCTTAGCTATCGAATAAGAGCCTCTTTTTGGCCATCTACGCATATAGCGAAAACACCCTCAAACCACCCATGGGGAAAAAAAAGATCGTGTGCTACACGGGCCAGAGATACGTCTTTTGTCTCGCGTGGTTGCGGCTCTCGCTTTGCTCGTTGCGACAAACTTCACGCTCGTCAAAAAGACTTGTCTCGCGTGGTTGCGGCCCTCGCTTTGCTCGTTGCGGCAAACTTCACGCTCGTCAAAAAGACTTGTCTCTGGCCCTAGATGTACAAAATACTATTTCATATTATGAGAAAAAACTAGTTGTTACTTTACGGTGTTTAGGAACCCCATAATATGAAAAATACGTAAAATTCGTTTTTCGTATTCACAATTCGGGGAAATTTAAACAAATAAAATAATGAGTATCTTCTCCTTGAGGAAAACAAATTATTGAATATTTTACCCTGAAACGGACGTTCGACTTGTCCAATAAAATCTAAATTAATTTTTTTCTGTAAGCCCATAAAAAGACGCAGATTCTCGTTTTTTACAAATGTAAATACGTCAAATTCTGCCAAAGATACAGCCATTTGGATGGAAAAATGTTAAAAAATTGTAATCAACGAGAAAAAACGTCAATTTTTTTTTTTAATTTCGACACTCCGTGAATATTTTTCAATGAAGTAACTCGATTTTTCAAAATTATTTGTAGAATTTTCTTTTTTACTGGCTGAAGTGACATGGATCGCCTCATATACATGTTACATATGTATATAGGGTTGATGCAGAAGAATCGATTTTATTCCGGTCGTGAAGCGAGAAGTTTTCACATATGATAAATAACAAAATTTGCTCGAAAATTCAGATAAAAACTTAATAAAATCTATTTATAATACTTTTTCTATTAGAATCAAATAATTGGGCCCAAACTGAAATCCGCGGCGCGTAAGTTGGCAATGTTGTGCTAACGAAATCACTAATGACAGATGTTGACTTTCCGTACACTCAAATATTATCCTCTAACTACCCGGTTAGTTTGTGTTATCGGAATGTTTATTTTAGTTTTATGCGTATTATATTCTGTTCTGTTTTATATGTGTACTGTATTTGTACAAGATTTCTGTTTTGGACAAAATACATTTTCAGGCTACTTCAAACAACGTCACAAAATCCACCAAATTTCGCGCTTTACTCTCAATTTCAGAGATATCAATTGTTAATCCATGATCTCAAAATTGTCCAATTAACCTAATGCTAATTTCGTAATCAGCGACAAATATTGAATCGATTGGGCCTACAAAACTCCCTAGACCTTAAGAAATGGAGTCGGCCATATTAAATGAATTTATAAGAACCCTTAAATAATCGATATCTAATTTTATGACTAACTTTCCCTTCTGCTGATTCGGAATTAATTCATTTCCCATACTTTGATTTTTCCAGCATTGGGAAATTTTGAATATGGCGAGAAAGTGATCTCAAGGAGTGATCCTGCAAAAATGACCCAATCTTCGATTTTGATGATGCTGAAGTTTGCATCGTTGAAATGTAACGAAAATAATCTTTTTAAACTCATTTTTAGTGCAATTTAAGTTTTGCTTCCGCGTTTAAAATCCTAAATCCTTAAAGGGATCGAGTCAGCGTCAAAACGCCGAATTTTGAACATAAATATAAATGTTCGTTGAATACGTGTAAACCTGACGAATAGTCCATTATTTGACATATCAAATGAAGAAATTTTTGACGCTAGTTCGAACCCGCAGCGGTTTTCTCATAAATCAATTTTTGAGTTTCACTACGCTGTGCACGATCCTGACCAAACCGCTTGACGGATCTTATCCTCCGACGCCTCATTTTCTTCGTAACACTTTTCCGGACTGCTTAAGTGGGGCACTTTTTTTATGGTCCTTATTATAGAGTTACAGGCCACTTTTTGAATTTTTGAACCAAAAAATGGGTCAAAGATTGAAAAAGTGGCCTGTACATTCAATGAACATTTATATTTATGTTCAAAAATCGGCGTTTTGGGGCTGACTCAGTCCCCTCAATGGAAATACAAAAATAAATTTCAACGATTTTCAATTTAAATTTTTTTAGGAAGAATGAAATTTTATTGATAAATTGACAATTGCCGTTGCATTAACACGATGCAAACTTCAGGATAAACTATTTTGACATCTACACGTCGGGCTCGTTTTAACCAGGAACGGGCAACACGAAAAAAACACTCGTTACTCAAAATTTCCAAAATTCGTCTGCGAAAAAAAATTCAAAAGACTGGAGGCTTGCTATTCTTCTCAATAAAATCTTCGCCACGCTCGGATAAGCTGAAAAACATTTGATCTCGTTTTCTATGGAATTTTCAAAAATATTCCCAAATCCTTCTCAAAACGAGGCTGGAAATCAATACCTTCGACGAAATACCGTTCGAAAGAGAAAATAAAATCCTTAGAAGTGGCAAAGAGATCCCTTGGAAAAAGGCGAACAGGGAGAAGGAAAAATTCGATGACCCGCAACGATGAAATCGCGCGTACATCATCCGTACAAACTTGTGCCTATATGCGGACCGTAATAATTCCACGCGTTTCCGCGTGTGTTCTTCCCGTACAACAACGAGAATGCAGTTTCCCCCGCGGCAAGAGACCATAAACATAAATTCAAGTCCCCGTTGCATTGTGTCGAGACGCATTGTTGCGACGCAGCACATACAACCCGCCGTCGTAGTTAAAACCCCTACGTGTGTTTGAAACTGCACCGAGGGAAAAAGAAAAATTGCGCACGAGCGTGTAGGCACACACGGAAGAGAATCGACCCCTCGCTGCGTCTCCGTGCCCAAGATAGGTTCGCGAAAAATAATTTGGAAAAATCGTGTCTGACTCGAGAATCAAAGAATCGTGAAGTGACAACGAAAGTAACAGAACCAACGCCATTTTTCTTGTCAACGGTCACGAAGCACGTGAAGAACGAATCGAATAGCCCTACTTCCATCGAGCGAGGGTCAGTTCCGTCACAAAGTAGCCACAAAAAAAGTATCTAGAGAAAAGGACAATGCGTTTGGTTTTCGTGGCTGATATCCCGGGACAAATAATCCTCTTAATCTCACAAGTATTCTTCTACTTTGCGCAAACTCTTTGATTTTTGTTCCCTTTGAGCAAACAGTTTGAAAAAAATTCTGCAGAAATTCACCCCATTTTTTTAGCATTGTTTATCTCAATAGAATGCAAATTGAATAATACATTATTTAACTTGAAGTTGCAACTTATTTGTTAACCTTTTCTTTCGAGAAACTCAAAATTTAATCAAATTTTATAAACTATCTTAGGCAATTATTGCAAAATATTGTATCAAATATCCTTAGACTGTAGGGATGACAAATATATTTTTTTTGAGAAGGTGAAATTCTGTTAAGGCGGTATTCTGACCAAGAGACATACATTTTGAGCGTTTTGTCGAGCTAGATAAAAAAAAATATCTTCTTAGGGTGAGGCACATAAAGTGTTACAGAGCAATAGCACTCAAACTATTGATCATGTCCAAAAATGTTTCAGACAAAAGTTTCGGTGTTCGAGAAGGCCGTCATACTGGACCACTCTATTTTTCAATCGTTGGAGGCGCTGAAGCTACGTCAAGGTCAACTTCACTTTTTTAAATGGACCCCTACAGCACACAATATCCCTGCAATGTTGCTAAAATGTTGCATGACAACATTGTAATATTGCAAACAACATTGCTGCAATCTTGCTGCAATGTTGCTATGTCCGACGATTGACATATTGCTGCAATGTTCCGCAATATTCCAGTAATATAACTCGTATTACATATTAAACACTTCAGGAATATTACCTACAATGGAAACTTTACCATTTGAATTGAAGCATAAAATAAAAACATGTAGTTTTAAGTCCATAGGACTGCGCGACCACAGAACGCGGGTAAATATTCCAACAATTGATTGTTAATTGAGGACTCCGATGCTGGTAATACACCGAACCTTTATCGGTGCTCGGTGGCTCTCTCGCCAGTGCGAGAGCGCCCACCGACCCTCGCCACATAACAGATCTCAGGCGAAGTGCCGAGATCGAGGCAGGCCCCAGGTCATCCCGTTACAGTATATAGTCATATTTTACGAATGAGAATCATTCAGAAACAAAATATATTTTGGTTTTGTAGCTTTTTTTATATTAAACATTTTTTCAATGCGAATATCACAATGTCTTAATATTATTAATATCTCATGTTTTATTAATGTCAAAAGCACAACAAAATTTTGAAAATAAATTTGGAAAAAGAAAAAGAAAATGACTCGAAATCAATCGTTATTGATATTTTATGAGGAATAAATGAATAGATCTTTTTCAATTGATCTTTTTGATATTTATCACGCTCGTGTAGTTGTAAAATTTTACGTTCGATCTCACCAATATTGCTGCAATTTACTGGCAACGTTTCAACAAAATATTGCAGGTATGTCACCTAGGAATATTCCCGAAACATTGCTGAGAAGTTTTAGTGCAATGGTGCTTAGCAATGTTACCACAACATATCTGCAATATATCATTGCACGTGCAATATGACAACATTGCTGCAGCATGGCAGCAATGTTATGTGATGTAGGGGGAAGCATGTATTTTTTTTTTCGATGATATTATTACCGATTTTAAGACGAATTCAGCGACCTATAACACAAGGTCATTCTAGTCACGTCAAGTATGAAAATAGTCGAAAAATCGAAAAATATCGGAATAATCACTTTCAAAAGATCCACTAACATTGGTTTGGGTCTGCCTACAGAAGATGCTCAAAGTGATGACCCTTGATTTGTAAACACTTGTTTGATCGCTGTTTTCATTTTTCTCGATACCAATGTTTCTTATCGGCAGCAAGTACGCATTTTCTATTGACATATCGGTTAGTCATATCGGTTAGTTACCTTCTAATGTGAGTACATCAGATCGCGAAAGTGAATGATTTTCAAGAATTATTCGATTTGTTGATGGTGCTGGGGGAATGCCGTAAACATTGCAGAAACGCCCAAGATTTGTATGTGGCCCATTCTCCAGATAAGCAACAACAATCAAAGATTTTTGTTTTGTCAAAGAACGCGTAATAACGGTAGCAAAATTGTACAAAATTTTTTATCAGAGCAGTATTTTTCGAGGTAAATCAGGTGTAAGATTAGAAAATTAACAAATTTTTAGTCAACAAAAAAATCATGTTTCCATGAAAAAAAGGTGTCAGCCATCTGAACGCTGCCATTTTGAACTTTGGACTGAACAACATTTTTTTTTAACGTCCCCCTTAGAATCCTAAAAGTTTCAATATACTCAATTTTTTATCGGCGCAGTATTTTTCGAGATGAATCATCTGTAAGATTAAAATCGGACACCCTGTATATTTAGAAATATGTAAACATATTTTTAACTCAAACTCCCAAAAATCGACTGAGATACACCCAAGGGAAGAGCAGGTGCCATCGAGGCCATGGTGGCATCAATCGCTGGAAGGCCAATGGACCGATTAAAATTTTTTATTTTTTTAAATTTTTGTAACCGCATTGGCTAAAGTTGTGCGTAGCCAATTTTCGGAATTACAAAATTACTATTTTTTGAAACCTTTTGAAAATTAAAAAAACCGTCGAAAAAAAATATAAATCAGTGTCATTTTGTGAAAAAAAATTTGTTGGGTTTTTGATTCCAGATTTTTCATCGCTGTATCGCTGCCACCAGGAGAAGTCATTTTTTATTATGTCATTACGTTCACGGTAATAACTTTGTCAATTTTTAATATTTTTCTATAAAAATTTGTATAAATATAGTTGAATATGTACTTAATAAATTGCTTTTTGTCCGATAATCGAATAATTATGCCTACTTACAAACAAAAATTTCCGAAAATCGGCTGTTTCTAGCCTCGTCACCGTGGGGTTCCCCCTTAATGATCTAAAATTCAAGAATATGAGAAAAAAAAAAATTTCTAAATTCTAGACCAGGATCCCGCCTTAATCGGAAAAAAGTAAAAAATTATTTCATTCGAAATAATTCAAACCTATTCAGTTCATGATTTCACAGAATTTGTATGTGTTTGTCAGTTTATTTAAAACCTTCATTTTTTGTGGTGTATTTTTCTGATTAGAGTTTGTTTTTTCGTTGAAAGTCTCGCAGAAAAGGGAACAATGCGCTTTTCCATCCCATCTCCAGTTCAAAGGCACCTACAAAAGCACAAGAGAATCAAGATTTTCTGGCGCAGAATCCTCCTGAGCGAAGAGCAAAATATCTGGGTCTTATTTCTGTGCGAAACGCGAACGCTCGTCTCGCAAGATCGAGAACGCAGCTGGGGGTGAGAGGATAAAGCAATCGAGTTTTGTAGCGGCATCGAAGACGCTCTTTTCTTTGTTCCTAGCGGGGGTTATGTATAGCGAGATTAAAGACGAGGATGTATGAAGAAATATTAAAAAATGTCGTACCAAACAAAGGAAACAAAGAGGAATCCTCGTGAGCCCTGCATCAAATCTCAATATTTCCGGATATGATGGGAAAAGCTTCATTTATTTATTTATTTGATGGTACAATTGTCTGCATGAAAAAATGAGCTTTTCGTAATTGAATTTTTTGTTAACTATGCTATTATGTTTTGTAGCATTTGCAATGAATAATGTAAATTATTTATAAACATCTATTAATAAATAATTTAATTGAAATTCTCGATCAATTTTGAGAAAACCATGAAAATCTTGAATTTTTCGTACGAAAATCAAGGGCAGAGAAAAAAATTATTTCTATAAATATATGGCATAAATCAGGATTATTCAATGTGTCAAGTCACTGCTTTATTCAAATGAAACTGAAGGAATCTTTTTGAATGAAACAAATTCTATTTTGACTTCGTGACCTGAAAGTTACGAGTCTTCCGGTGCCGGGAAGATACATAATCGCGCGTTTAAAATTCAACCCTCTTCAGTTCGAATGACGTTCAGCGAGGGTGGAAGAGATGACAAAAATCGGGGTCATCGAGGTAGTGGCGAAGCTCACAGTTCCTTCTATAATATATATACAGGTTGTTTCAGGAATGAGGGTCAATACCGTAAGGGTATAATAATGACGTAATATCGAGTACAAAAGTCCTTTGCCATTTTTTTTGTATTCTGAACCCCTGAATTGTTGTTACTTTTTTAATCAGTCAATGAGAAGCTCCCATTTACTTTGCTCACAGCGACGAGCGCGAGGATATAAGGCATGGTGGGATCACGGCTCATCTCAATGGGTGTATCTCATTGGCTGATAAAAAAATTACTAACAATTCAGGGGTTCAAAATAACAAAAAATAGCGAAAGACTTTTCTACTCCATCTCAGAGATCGGCAGTAATGATATTTTCAAGCGCATTTTCGGTAAATATTATCAATTTTTTGAAAATTGATAATTTTAAAATCCGAATTTTCAATTACCCGAAAATGGTTAATGGAAAAAAAAAAAAAATTTCAATTATCCAAATAATCGATAATTGGTCGAAAAATAATATCAATTATTCGCCAATGATTAATGGGAAAAAATAAATTCCCAATTATCTCAGTAATCGGTAATTGGTCAAAAAATAATATCAATTAATCAGAAAATGTGTAATTGGTTTGAAAATATTTCCAATTATCCGAATAATCGGCAATTGGTGAAATGAAAATATCAATTAATCAGGAAATGGGTAATTGGTTTGAAAATATTCTCAATTATCTGAATAATCGCTAATTGGTCGAAAAATAATATGAATTTTCAGAAAAATTATTAATTGGTTTGAAAATATTCTCAATTACCCAAATAATCGTCAATTGATCGAAAAATAATGTCAATTTTTCAGAAAAATGGGTAATTGGTTTGAAAACATTCTCAATTACCCGAATAATCGTCAATTGATCGAAAAACAATGTCGATTTTTCAGAAAAATGGGTAATTGGTTTGAAAATATTCTCAATTACCCAAATAATACCAATTCCCCGAATAATCGTCAATTGATCGAAAATAATGAAACACCAAGTAATTAACTTCTCGCTTTCTGAGATGTCCAGGTTGACCGCTGCGTATTTTTCGGAGTCCAGGTTGAGAGCTTCGTAGATGTCGGCGTCCAGGTCGAACGCCACGTAGTTTTCGGTGTCCAGGTCGACAGCTTCGTAGTTGTCGGTATCCAGGTCGACCGCTGCGTAGTTGTCGACGTCCAGGTCGACCGCTACGTAGTTTTCGGTGTCCAGGTCGACAGCTTCGTAGTTGTCGGTGTCCAGGTCGACGCCCCGTAGTTTTTGGTGTCCAGGTCGACCGCTACGTAGTTGTTGGTGTCCAGGTCGACCGCTGCGTAGTTGTCGACGTCCAGGTCGACCGCTACGTAGTTTTCGGTGTCCAGGTCAACAGCTTCTCAGTTGTCGGTGTCCAGTCCGACCGCGGCGTAGTTGTCGACGTCCAGGTCGACCGCTACGTAGTTTTCGGTGTCCAGGTCGACAGCTTCGTAGTTGTCGGTGTCCAGGTCGACCGCAGCGTAGTTGTCGACGTCCAGGTCGACTGCTACGAAGTTTTCGGTGTCCAGGTCGACAGCTTCGTAGTTGTCGGTGTCCAGGTCGACCGCTGCGTAGTTGTCGACGTCCAGGTCGACCGCTACGTAGTTTTCGGTGTCCAGGTCGACCGCTGCGTAGTTGTCGGTGTCCAGGTCGACCGCCCCGTAGTTTTACGTGTCCAGGTCGACCGCTACGTAGTTTTCGGTGTCCAGGTCGACAGCTTCGTAGTTGTCGGTGTCCAGGTCGACCGCTGCGTAGTTTTCGGTGTCCAGGTCGACCGCGGCGTAGTTGTCGACGTCCAGGTCAACCGCTACGTAGTTTTCGGTGTCCAGGTCGACCGCTGCGTAGTTGTCGACGTCCAGGTCGACCGCTACCTAGTTTTCGGTGTCCAGGTCGACAGCTTCGTAGTTTTCGGTGTCCAGGTCGACCGCTACGTAGTTTTCGGTGTCCAGGTCAAAGCTTCGTAGTCGTCGGTGTCCAGGTCGACCGCGGCGTAGTTGTCGACGTCCAGGTCGACCGCTACGTAGTTTTCGGTGTCCAAGTCGACGGCTTCGTAGTTTTCGGTGTCCAGGTTGACAGCTTCGTAGTTGTCGGTGTCCAGGTCGACCGCTGCGTAGTTGTCGACGTCCAGGTCGACCGCTACGTAGTTTTCGGTGTCCAGGTCGACAGCTTCGTAGTTGTCGGTGTCCAGGTCGACCGCTGCGTAGTTGTCGACGTCCAGGTCGACCGCTACGTAGTTTCCGGTGTCCAGGTCGACAGCTTCGTAGTTTTCGGTGTCCAGGTCGACCGCTGCGTAGTTGTCGACGTCCAGGTCGACCGCTACGTAGTTTTCAGTTTCCAGGTCGACAGCTTCGTAGTTGTCGGTGTCCAGGTCAACCGCGGCGTAGTTGTCGACGTCCAGGTCGACCGCTACGTAGTTTTCGGTGTCCAGGTCGACAGCTTCGTAGTTGTCGGTATCCAGGTCGACCGCTGCGTAGTTGTCGACGTCCAGGTCGACCGCTACGTTGTTTTCGGTGTCCAGGTCGACAGCTTCGTAGTTGTCGGTGTCCAGGTCGACGCCCCGTAGTTTTTGGTGTCCAGGTCGACCGCTACGTAGTTGTCGGTGTCCAGGTCGACCGCTGCGTAGTTGTCGACATCCAGATCGACCGCTACGTAGTTTTCGGTGTCCAAGTCAACAGCTTCGTAGTTGTTGGTGTCCAGGTCGACCGCGGCGTAGTTGTCGACGTCCAGGTCGACCGCTACGTAGTTTTCGGTGTCCATGTTGACAGCTTCGTAGTTTTCGGTGTCCAGGTCGACAGCTTCGTAGTTGTCGGTGTCCAGGTTGACCGCTGCGTAGTTGTCGACGTCCGGGTCGACCGCTACGTAGTTTTCGGTGTCCAGGTCGACCGCTGCGTAGTTGTCGGCGTCCAGGTCGACAGCTTCGTAGTTTTTGGTGTCCAGGTCGATAGCTTCGTGATTTTCGGTGTCCAGGTCGACCGCTGCGTATTTGTCGGCGTGTAGGTCGACCGCTACGTAGTTTCGATATCATAAACTTCACATCAGTTTAACATAAACTTGATATCAGTTTAATAAAATTTCTTTTTCCTTTCCTTAGAAATTCTGTCTAATTAAATCATTTCTCAAAAAGAATAAATTTTTAACGAAATTTGATACGAAGTTGATATCAAATTTAATATTGATAAGTTATCCTGTGATAAGTTATCCGTTTAGATCAAATATTTAATTAGAAAGAATTTCTACAGAAAGAAAGAAGAATTATTATTAAATCCATATCAAATTGAATATCAAGTCGATTAAAAAGTGGATTATAAGAGATATGAAATTTGATATCAACTTGATCAAATTTTCAATAAGAGAGAATTTTTAAAAAAAGAAAGGACGAAAGAAGGATTCCATCAAATCATTAATTAAAGCGAATTTTTGGAAAAAGAAACAAAGGAAGAAACATTTTTATGAAATAGATATTCATTTTGATATTAAATTTGATTCCTATATTAAAAAAACCGTCCTGAAAATATCTCGCAAATTCGATAAAGTATTGTTGTCGTTTTATTCGTTCGCTGATTGGCTGTAGCATCATCAAGCTGAAGTTTGTGTTCGATGAACAAGTTCAAGCTTACCCTCTTGTGTACGATCTGTCACATAATAAATATTGACAGCTGCGATACGCGGATATACATAATCCATTTTCTCCTCATTTTCTACTTTAATTCAAAACATATTTAGTATGACTGATACGGTGTTCAAGATGTGAGTGCGTAATAATTGCGATATCAATAATTTCTTTTTATTATCGATAAAAGTTCATGGTGTTTTATATACATTATGTAGGAACAATTAATCTCCATGTTCATTGGAGCTGATTTGATATTTGGTAAGTAAAATATTCTGTAAGTAAACAACAACAAAAAATTTACTGCGGAATAAAAATCTTTACATATTTAAATACTATATATTGATCAGGATGTGAGTGAAGGAACTTATAGACATACTTATGCATGAATAGTTTGAAGACGTTCGGTAAAAAAATATATGTAAGTAAAATCATATTGGTTGAGTATATATGTGTCAACTCAACGGACGTTTCGTCGGTGACCTCTTCAATTTTTTTTATTTTTTAATACGTTATTATGCGGGCAAAAAGAAGTATCCATTTAAATTTTTAGCTCTGTCTATCTTAACCCATACCGAAGTTATTGATTTTTGAAAAAATATTTTTAAAATAATCAGAACTTCTACACTAATAAAAATATTTTTATTTGTTGAGAGGTCATTTTTTTCAAATGCACTTTTTGAAAAAAATGTCAAAAATTAAAAAAAAAATCGAATTGCTATGTTCTTTTAGCTGTTTTAAGATAAATTAAGCAAAAAAATTGCATTTTCTTTCAATCCGACACTTTCAATTTTTTTCAAAAAAAGATTATAAAATTCTACGTGAAAAAATAAAATTTCTGAGATTTTACTGAAGAAGGGATTTCAAATGACTGCTTATTAAAAAAAAAAAAATTTCGTTTTTTTTTGTAATTTTGCTCTTTTTTCTTCTATGACCACAATAGTTGATTTCAATTATGTTACAATAAATAATTTACCTTCTCGCTCATATTTCCTCAGTAAATTATAATAATTAACATTAAGAATTACACTTTTTATGTAAAAAAATGAATCAAGTGCAAAACTTGCTTGAATTGTAGTTCATAATGTTATTTATTATTATTCACAAAAGAAATATGTGAGAGAAGTTAAATTATTTATTTTAACATCATTAAAATTAACTATTGTGGTCATAGAAGAGGAAAGATCAAAATTGGGAAAAAAAAATTTTAATATGAATTTATTTGAATCCCTTCTTCAGTAGAATCGCAAAAATTTTGTTTTTTTACGCAGAATCTTTTAATTTTGTTCAGAAAAAATCGAAGGTTTTGCATTTAACGAAAATCCAATTTTTTAGTTTAATTTAGCTTAAAACAGTTAAAAAACAATTAAAGAACTAGCTGCTATGTACTCGGCGTTGCCCGGATTGAAATATATCGCAAACTGGAACTAACAGACGGTTGTTAACATTGTTGTCAGGTCTGAGGGTCCCCAAATTTGAAGAAATTAGTGAGACCGTGAGGAAATTTTGAAGATTTTAAGAAATTACATAAAAATCTGACAAAATTTTTTAGATTGGAAGAAATTGCATAAAAATCTGAGAAAATTTTAAAGATTTGGGGAATTAAGAATCTGCGAAAATTTCGAAGATTTGAAAAAATTACAGAAAAATCTGAGGAAATTTTGACGATGCCTTAGTGGATGAAGTCACCACTGAATCACGGTGATTCTTTACGGTGACAAAGTGCCCACAAAATCACCGAGTTCTTGGTGATTTTAAGGTGATTCCACGGTGATTCTCACGGTGATTGTCACCGTCACAAAATCACCGTGACAATCACCGTGGAATCACGTTGGAATCACCTTAAAATCACCAAGATCTCGGTGATTTTGTGGGCACTTTGTCACCGTAAAAAATCACCGTGATTCAGTGGTTTTTCAGGGTGAAAACATCGTCACCCAATCCGCTAGGGTGTGAAGGAATTGCATAAAAATCTAAGGAAATTCTGAAGATTTGAAGATTACATAAACATCTGAGGAAATTTTGAAGATTTGAAAAAATTCCATAAAAACCTGCGGAAATTTTGAAGACATGAAGAAATTACACAAAAACCTGAGGAATTTCTGAAGATTCGAAAAAAAAAACATGAAAATCTGAGGAAATTCTCAAGATTTAAAGAAAATACATGAAAATCTGAAGAATCTTTGAAGATTTGAAGAAATTACATAAAAATCTGGGGAAATTTTGGAAATTTGAAGACATTGCATACAAATCTGAGGAAATTTTGAAGATTTTAAGAAATTACATAAAAATCTGAATAAATTTGGGAGATTTGAAGAAATTGCATAAAAATCTGAGGAAATTTTGAAGATTTGAGAAATTACATAAAAATCTGCGGAAATTTCGGAGATTTGAAGAAATTACATAAACATCTGAGGAAATTTTGACGATGTGAAGGAATTGCATAAAAATCTGAGGAAATTTCGGGTTTGAAGATTACATGAACATCTGAGAAAAATTTGAAGATTTGAAGAAATTCCATAAAAATCTGCGGAAATTTGGAAGGCTTGAAGAAATTACATAAACATCTGAGGAATTTCTGTAGGTTCGGGAAAAAAACATAAAAATCTAAGAAAATTCTGAAGATTTGAAGAAAATACATAAAAATCTGAAGAAAATTTGAAGATTTGGAGAAATTACATAAAAATCTGGGGCAATTTTAAAGATTTGAAGACTGCATACAAATGTGAGGAAATTTCGAAGATTTCAAGAAATTACATAAAAATCTGGGGAAATTTTGAAGATATGAAGAAATTGCATAAAAATCTGAGAAAATTTTAAAGATTTGGAGAATTACACAAAATTCTGCGGAAATTTCGAAAATTTGAAGAAATTATATAAAAATCTGAGGAAATTTTGAAGATTTTTGGAGAAATCACATAAACATCTGAGCAAATTCTGAAGACTTTTCGAAATTGCATAGAAATCTGAAGATATTTTGAATATTTGAAGAAATTACATAAAAATCTGAGGAAATATTGAAGATTCGAAGAAATTACATAAAAATTTAAGAAAATTCTAAAGATTATCATTTTTTTACACGTATCTGTCCTTATCTTATAAACACACTTTTTTGGGCGATACATTTTTTTTCTACCTCTTCTACAAGTCGTACAAGAACATCACCAACGATTCCCGGATTGTAACAAAAAAAACCTTGAAATAGTCATCAGTTTATTCTATAACAACTTTTACACTTCGAATGAGCAATAAATTTTTAAAAGTAATGTTGAAGGAAATTTATATGTAAGATCTAATTTTTCTACCTTCGTGAATATTAAACAGTATTTCTTTTAGAATTGGCATCTTTTGATTAACTTGCTATTTTATTGTAAGAAAATAGTTTTTTTTACAAGGGAGAGCAGTGGCCAAGCGGCTAGAGCGCGGGTCTCGTAATCCGCGGGACCCAGGTTCGAACCCCGGCGACACCGCTGGAAAATATTCTAATTTTTCAAGTGTTGTTTATCAGCTGCAATTCCAGTGGATTGGGGACCCCACCTTAAATAATGGAATCCCAAAGACCTCATTGCGATGAGTGGGCGATTAATTGTACGGTTTCGGTGAGGCCTGCCGACGCGGTTCTTATCGCTCGGATGGTGGTTCACCTAACTGTGCAAGCAACTGGCTTACTGGATCACAATGGAGGAGGTAACTACCTAACCGACCGACGAAAGTCGTGCTGGAGCGTGCTCGCACTGCTACTTACGGTATCTTATGTAGTTTACCGTCTGTATCGGTGAAGGTTTTTCTGCAGTTTTCCCTTCACTCTCAGCAGAATTGCGATACAGAATAGAAAAAGTGTAGGGTGCGAGCTGCAGCCCCGGCCTTACCAGGAAAGGTAGTGGGTTTAGTATAAAGCAAGGCTGTACACTAGTAATAAACAAAAAATAAGTTTTTATCTACAAAAATGTGGATGTAGAACGTGGAACTGTTAAGCTTTACGGAACGGAAATTGTTAACTGACCCCTGTCCTCATGAAAAATCACAAATTATAGAATTTTCAAGAAAGATTTTAATATATTCAGTAATAAGTTGTAACATTTTATCGGAAACCGACGAAAAAAAAGTTACATTTACTGTAAATTTAACTTTAACCTTCAATAGCTTCTGAAGTGGTAAGTTTATCGGAAAATCATAAGAAACCTCTTTTGTAGGGGGTTCAATACCCTACAAGAACATGTATTGCACATTTCGGTACATTTGACCACTGACAAAATCGAAGGGGTGGTTAACGCGATCTATTATAGCGAGTTATTACTGAAGCAAAAACCATAAAATTAATGTGGAAATTTCTCTGGAAATATTATATTATGTATTATATGCATTCATATACACATAGGGGTCAGAATTCCTCTCAGCTAATCATTAGGACATATTTTGCTCTCGTTGTATTTTTTTGCACGAGTATCCTGGAAGCTTGTCGCGCGCGTAGCGCGCTCGTGAGCTAGTATTGATAAATTATTCTATAATGAGTTATTCTTTTTGAAAAATTATATCATCGACAACTACGCAGCGGTCGACCTGGACACCGACAACTACGAAGCTGTCGACCTGGACACCGAAAACTACGTAGCAGTCGACCTGGACGTCGACAACTACGCCACGGTCGACCTGGACACCGACAACTACGAAGCTGTCGACCTGGACACCGAAAACTACGTAGCGGTCGACCTGGACGTCGACAACTACGCCGCGGTCGACCTGGCACCGACAACTACGAAGCTGTTGACCTGGACACCGAAAACTACGTAGCGGTCGACCTGGACGTCGACAACTACGCAGCGGTCAACCTGGACACCGACAACTACGTAGCAGTCGACCTGGACGTCGACAACTACGCCGCGGTCGACCTGAACACCGACAAATACGAAGCTGTCGACCTGGACACCGAAAACTACGTAGCGGTTGACCTGGACGTCGACAACTACGCAGCGGTCGACCTGGACACCAAAAACTACGAAGCTGTTGACCTGGACGTCGACAACTACGCAGCAGCCGACCTGGACACCAACAACTACGAAGCTGTCGACCTGGACACCGAAAACTACGTAGCGGTCGACCTGGACGTCGACGACTACAAAGCGGTCGACCTGGACAGCGACAACTACGAAGCTGTCGACCTGGACACCGAAAACTACGTAGCGGTCGACCTAGACGTCGACAACTACGCCGCAGTCGACCTGGACACCGACAACTACGAAGCTGTCGACCTGGACACCGGCAACGACGAAGCTGTCGACCTGGACACCGAAAACTACGAAGCTGTCGACCTGGACACCGAAATTACGTAGCGGTCGACCTGGACGTCGACAACTACGCAGCGGTCGACCTGGACACCGAAAACTACGTAGCGGTCGACCTGGACGAAGACAACTACGCAGCGGTCGACCTGGACACCGAAAACTACGTAGCGGTCTACCTGGACGTCGACAACTACGCAGCGGTCGATCTGGACACCGACAACTACAAAGCTGTTGACCTGGACACCGAAAACTACGTAGCGGTCGACCTGGACGTCGACAACTACGCAGCGGTCGACCTGGACACCGACAATCACGAAGCTGTCGACCTGGACACCGAAAACTACGTAGCAGTCGACCTGGACGTCGACAAATACGCAGCGGTCGACCTGGACACCGACAATCACGAAGCTTTCGACCTGGACACCGAAAACTACGAAGCTGTCGACTTGGACACCGAAAA